>JAJAGP010000487.1:106979-175022 GCA_025084515.1 Ancistrus triradiatus | reverse complement strand
ATGGATGAGGAATAAACGAGAGCTATTTTTACCGAAGCGTTCATATTTAAATGGTTTAATCTTACAGTAATTCTTAGACAATTCCTCAGTGTTAAGGCAACAAGGTTTCCATTTCACCTAAAAATATTGCTCAATTCCTGGCCACCGCTAGGAGAAAACCAAAAATATCCAAACAAACACAGAACAGTTTCCTGTTACTGCACGTAAACAAACTTAGCGAGGACCAACGCAAGCTGTGGAACAAACTTGGCTATTCATTAAAAGCTCACGTCGAGGCAGGAGAGGAACGGAAGAGTGAAAAGCAGAGAGGCTGGACCCCTAATTAAACGGAGCCCAGGATGTTGTCTCGCTGTGATCGGCAGAGGGGAACGGGGCCAAGGTGCACCCCCTCATTATCGCTGCCTGCTAGCCGAGCGGAACCTTCCTGAAAGTGTCGTGTAGGAGTGCATCGGTGCGTCTGGATTTGTGGTACAACAACGAAGAGGCTTCTCTGTTTTGACTTTCGCTTTCTTTCCAGCGTCCCATGCATAACTGATTTGCTTGAAAAATACATCTACTATTCAAATAATGTTTTGACCAGTCCACTCGTGCCCAAGCTTAACTACTTTTCACTACTGGATACGCTCTGGTGTGCATTTCTCCTGTTTAATATCCAAACTTCAGGGAGAGCCTACAGACAAGCCAGCTGCTGTAGCTGTGCTAGCTTACACTTTGTATATTTTGGTAGCAAGATGTAATTTCTTCTTTTTCAAAAAGGGCAATGCTTTGAGTGCCAGCTCAGCGCTGGCAGCGCTAGAAATTAGAGGGCAGAAAATTCCTCTTCAGCCCTCCCACACGCTCCACCGCACAGGACAAGAAAGCCCAGCAGGAAAGGTGCTTCGCTTTTCTCATTCGGCTGTCTTCATCTTGTCTACGTCTCCAGACTGTCTGTGTAGATCATCTATCGTCATACCGACGTCTTTGCCCAATGCTTAAGCGAGAACTGTGACAGAACTTGACTAATCCCAAAAAACAAGAAGAGTTAGTGTTTTAATTAGAGACTATTTAAGCAACCATGACAAAATGTCTACTAAGAAGTACTGGGACTGTGGTGGCACAGTGGTTTGCGTACTGCACTACTGAGTCCAGAGTACAAGTCCTGGCACTGCTCTTCTCCAGGACATCCCAAAGATTCCCAATGGGATTCAGGTCTGGACTCTGTGGTGGACAATCCATGTGTGATAATGATGGCTCATGCTCCCTGAATCACTCTTTCACAATCTGACCCTTCTGAAACAGATCCATCTTTTCCACGACCATAGGATGTGTCTTTCGACATGGTTGCTTAACAAATGAGAAGCTACTCAGTGGATCAGTTAGGGTTAAAGAACTTCTTGTCAGCTGAAACATAATCACCAATGCAGGAATTATCTGATGGGAGGCTCTTTTTTTAACTATTTGCTTAGTTAAATCCAGGTGGTGACCTTTTTTTGGCCAGGCACTGTACGTTCATGATATTATCATGATCCCACCACGTTGGATTTTAAGACAGCTGAACACAGCCACCAACTAATTTCTCTACTAATAAAAATCTAGCTACATAATAGAAAGATAATTAAAGAGACCACTTAAGCTGGTAGTAGCTTGCCGAGGACTGTGGTAGCCTAGAAGGTAAGGTTATGTACTGGGCTATGGACCAAAAGGTCCAGGGTTCAAATCCCACCTCTGCCAGGCTGCCACTGTTGGGTCCTTGAGCAAGACCCTTAACCCACAATTGCTTGGATTGTAAGATTGTACCAATTGTAAGTCGCTCTGGATAAGGGTGTCTGCTAAATGCTGTAAATGTAAAGTGACTTTGTATGGGAATGAATAATGACTACCTTATTTTATTCAATATTTTACTTATCCTGTTAATATTTACTTAGTTTCTGTTTTTTGAACTATTACTACAGATAAATTAGTTTCATTATTAAATTTGTCATCTAAGCCACCCAAGGAGAACTGGCCCCTTTTTGAGTCTTGGTCCTCCCAAGGTTTCTTCCTTATAACGTTAGGGAGTTTTTCCTTTCCACTATCGCCCTAGGCTTGCTCAATTTGGAATTGGCCTTAGATATTAAAAGATGATCTAAAAATGTAAAGCGGCTTTGAGACAATGATCCATTGTAAAAACCGATATACAAATAAATCTGACCTGACTACCTATTTAGAGAAAATTCCTAACAAAATGTAAACAGTTTCAAAAGCTAAATATCACCACAATAACAATAATTTTAAAAATCAAATATGGTTAGGAAGAATTCCGAAAGGTTCAGACCATAAATCTGGCAAAAAATATATGTTTCGTTATTTTTTGATGCAATTGTATCTTTGCATTTTGTGGACATCAAAGGAATTGTTGTGTGGGACCTGAACATGGACCAACCATTTATAGAAGTGCATTTTTGACCCTTTCATTGTGCATCATATCCTTCGCAGGGTAGGA
Source organism: Ancistrus triradiatus (assembly GCA_025084515.1). Lineage (NCBI taxonomy): Eukaryota > Metazoa > Chordata > Actinopteri > Siluriformes > Loricariidae > Ancistrus > Ancistrus triradiatus. Next base: position 172,561 of record JAJAGP010000487.1, on the reverse strand, counting down.
CACCCCGACATCAGTGATCTTTCAAATACTTTTGCCAGAGTTATTTAATTCAGTCGTTTCAGGCAATGGAGTTGCTGCATCGACATGTGGTCACCAAGCACCTGGCTTTCACCATTCTCTGAGGTAGTTGAACAGCTTCACTGCGTTTTGAACCAGATTTTGTTGTTGCATGTTCTGCAAACGGCTGTTTTTTGCATTGTGCTTGAATCCAAACCAGTTCCATACAACTTGTTATTCATTTTTCCAGTCACCATCTTTATATTGTTGGCGATGCTACTTTGATACCAACTAAATGTGTTATTAAAACCCGATATTATTGGTTTTATCATGTGTTTGTCAAGAAAATGTGAGCTGGACTAGCAAATAGAGTCTGCTTGTTAAAAACACCTTGGCGTGTCATGCCACGCATTTTCAGTAATAAAATGTGTTTACTATGACGGTTCCTTATCTAGTCCTAAGCAAGAAGTCAATGAATTAGCATTCCTGCATTGCTTAAATGTTCATACGGTTTCCTGAACTCCGATCCTTCCTACAGAAGGCCAAAACATGACCTTCTAGCAGAGAACACAGTTGTGCTGACACAGCCTTTGAAATGGGACATCAGGAGGACAAATGCTGGCCAAAAGGCTGCCTGCTTAAGCCAGACTGAACACGGGGGAAGAAAGAACAGGATAATTATTTGAGCTATTGGTCACACCTTTTCAATTCATGCCAAAGTCTAAATCCCATAACAAAATGTCAAGAGTCTCCTTTGTTTGGCCTGGTACAGTACTGTGCAAAAGTCTTAGGTCACCATAAGATTAGACATACCATTGTTTTAGAAACTGTATAATTACCCTATATAATTATTTGTCAGTCTCTTTATTCAAAAACAACCACAAAATATGTATGCAGTATTTAAAAATGTAATAAATAAAAATTAAAAACACAGCTTCTGTCGCCTCACAGCTACGAGATCCCAGGTTCAATCCCGACCCTGGGCTCCACCTGTCCGGAGTCTGCATGGGTTTACTCCGGGTACCCCGGTTTCCTCCCACATTCCAAAGACATGCGTTTTAGGTGAATTGGTGTTTCCAAAGTGCCGTTAGTGTGTGTGTGTGCCCTACGATGGATTGGCGCCCTGTCTAGGGCTGTTCCTGCCTTGCACCGGCATTCCCGCGACCCTGACTAGTATCAAGCAGATAAGATAACGAATGGATGAATAAATGAGCTTCGCTAGGCTACAGTGCCAGTATATAATGTGATCTCCCCTTAGATTTGAGCAATAGCAGCATCTGGCAACTTCATCAAGATGCCAAGTTGGCCCTTCTACAATCCAAAGAAGCTTGGTCAGTGGTTTTCAAAAGGGGAACAGGGTGAAAAGCCGGAGATATGCTAAAACTCACAAATATTTGAATATTATGAGAGTATTATAAGAGTATTATGAACTGACAGATCTGAGTTTGAAATTTTTGGGTCCAATCGTTGACAATATGACATATATGGTCATTCTACCACTGCTAACACAACAAATCTAATGGTGGCTTAAGACTTTTGCACTATACTATATATAGACACTACAAACAAGCAGCTCTCTTAGAGTAGACATGGTCAACACAAACTTAAGCTCTCATAGTCGGTGCATCTAGTGTGTGAAAGGAGTTTGAGGTGTGAATTTATTCACGGTGGCATACAACATTCAATTATACCACCATTGTCGTGCTTCTTTTCCTCGCGAAGCCGCAGCAACGCAGTCAGACTTTTCCCGTGCAAGTCATTCCAGCTTTCAAACGCACCATTTCATTGCAGAGCCTCTGAACTTCTGACCCGCTTTGAAGGAGCCGCTAAAGCAACACTGGTCAAATCCAGCTGGACCGGCCAACGTAATGATTCGCCCTCCAATTTCGTTAATTGATGCAATTACAGACGTAAACAGCTGCGTTTTACAGGGGTAGTTCCAATTTTTTGTTTCAAAGGTCAAGGAAAAGTATTAATGGAGATGTTTATAAAGTGGAACAGTCTACGTTTTCGTTTAAAACCCTCTTGTGCAAAACGTCCAGCAAACATACGCAAAGTCTGGGAACACATTTGGGTGCACAATCATGCCCTCACGGTCCATTTTCAGTAAAGCCCTCTCGCTTTGCATCGGATTCTCATCAAGCCCGAGCGTGCAGCATCCAAGCAGCTTTGCTTTCCAGGCCCAAGGTGGAAACTGACCATGAACGCTTTGACTGTGAATCACAATGGCCACTTATCGGCAGCGAGAGTTTTCGGGGAGCTGAATGGGAAGCGGGGGAGGGTGAGTGGTGCGCGGTGGGGGGTATGTGTAGGGGAGGGGCGTGTTTCTGGAAATGCAACAGAACGTGCAGAATGAAAATGAGCTCGGTTTCCTCAGGCAAAGTTTTCACAGGCCTTCAGATGGGACTGTGGTGGCACAGCCGTTAAAATACTGGATTATGGACAACTTCAGGTACCAACACCTGCCAACGCGCCACTGGAAAGCCCATTAGGAAACTCCTCAACTGCTTATATTTACATTTACAGCATTTAGCAGACACCTTTATCCAGAGCGACTTACAACTGGTACAATCTTACAATTCAAGCAATTGTGGGTTAAGGTTCTTGCTCAAGGACCCAACAGTGGCAGCTTGGCAGAGGTGGGATTTGAACCCTGGACCTTTTGGTCCATAGTCCAGTATCTTAACCGCAGTCCCTTAGTGCTTAGACTCTACCTTGTAAACAAGTGTTCAAACAAGCGTCCTTCACATGACCTGAGAAAGAATGACAACAAGCCACAATGAACTCTACACAGCTCACAGGTAACAGCCTCCAAGCCTGGGTTAATAAAGCCCTGCAAACGACTGGTGTGCCATCCTGGGAGCATCCTGAAGTCCAGGACAGGCCCCAGACTGTCCCTTAATAACTTAGCAGACACTCTTATCCAAAGGGACTTACAACTGATACAATCTTACCATTCAAGCAATTATGGGTTAAGCGCCTTGCTCAAGGGCCCAACAGTAGAAGTGTAGCAGTGGTGGGATTTGAGCTCTGGACCTTCTGCTACGCTACCATAGTTCCAGACCAGGATAAGCAGTGTTTAAACTGGAACTTGTACTACATTCACATTAAATTGGACTCAAATCTGGAACTGTATGGTGACTCCATTCATCTCCAATAAATACAAATCCATTTCATAACTGGCATCAATGCACGTCATCAACAGGGGGTTACGCCAAAAAACAAGGTCTTAATGAAGATCTTGTACCAAATCAAGCACTAGCATCCCATCGTCTAGCTGTTGCTGTGAGCGCCAATGGACCAAGCCTAGTAGAACAGCCCTAACAATATCGACAATACTCTCAAAACTGGGCATCATGGCCATTTATCACAATACGATTCCAGAGAAGAGCATTGACCATACATTTTTCGCTGGAATGGCATTACCCTGACCTGACCCAACCCGATTTGCAACAGAGCGCAACAAAGACTTGATGGAAATAAATGCAAACGAGTGCAACTCAAGATCCACATTCAACAAACCAAAACAAATTACCTCAATTTCTGGAGACATTACACACCAGGCTTATGCAAATCGTTGAATAACACCGAATTAAGTACGCACTCCAAAAGGGGCTACGCAATGTACCTGAGAGAGGACACACTGATTTCCCAAGAAGCTGGAATTCAAAGCGTGAACAGAACTGGAAACCTAAAGCAGATGCAGACATCCTGCTGCACCAATCTTGCTAGTTGTTTAGAAAACTCAGAACTATCCAGCATGGAGTGAAAACCAAACCACTTCTCTACAGCATTTCCCTTGAGTTCATAAACTAAGGTATCCACCCTACATACACAGATGTTCTTGATAGTGCAAAGTGTAAGCAGCATGAGAATATACTCCTGATATGTGTTTACAGGTTTTTGTTTTAAACCTAATAATCCAAAGATGAACCAAAACTCCTCCATTTGCAGAAAGATGATGAAATGTGGTTTTATTAAAGTTCTACATTTGTATATGCTATTCATAAACACATACAGTTGCAGGAAACATTGCATTGTTGTCCAACAAAGCACACTTTGAGACACTGCAAGATCTTAAAGACACATTTAGATTCAAACTTGCCTCGTCATATAATTGTAATGGGTTCGATTTTAATGTCTGGTGTCTGAACTTAAACACAACTTTTAGAATTACAATTAACTCAGAAGAGCTCCGGCTATCCAGCATGTATAAAACAGGTTAAAACAAGGGTTTGGGGTTAGAGATGGGGTGAAATAGACTTAAAACAAAAACTGTTCAGGGTTAGGTAGAAATAAATACGGTTTTAGGGCTAAATAGAGATAATAGAGTTAGGGATTATGGATATGGTTAAATGGAGGGTAAAACAAAAGGGATTTAGAGTTAAGGTTAAATAGAGATAAAAAAGTGGTTCAGGTTTAGGGCTAAACAGAGATAAAACAAGAGTTTAGGGTTAGGGATAAGGTTAAATACAGATAAAAAGGTTTAGTGTTATCGGTTACGGTTAAACGGCATTTTTTTTAAAAACAAGATTAGTTTAAAAACACGCCTCACCTGGTGCAGTTACGTCGGAGCAAACAGTTGAAAAGTCGTTGCTGGGTTGAAAGTATTTCCGAATTGCGTTTTGTTTTAACAAGAGAAAAAATCCATAAACGTTTTCTGTCCTAAACTCACTGTTGCGATTTCCACGGAGATAAAGAAAAGGAAAAACGCACTTCGCAAACGTGCGCGCTTGTTTTACAAAAACACGAAGACAATCTGATGGTGGATCCAAACTTTTGGAGGCTTAAAAAAGTCTATTTCATTTAATTCCCCGACCGGGACTCTTACTACAGTCGTTACCTCTCCGCCGGTGAAAAACCCGTCCGTACTTTTTCGGGAGGCGGTCTGGTCTGGTCCGCACACGCAGGAGGAGAGGGGGGAAAAGTTCAGCCGATTCTTTGATCGTAAATCCTTTGCAGAAAGGCTCCGTTCGAACGCATTCGTTAAAAAAAACTCTCGATTTTCTCGACCCCGAACTTCTCCGATCACCGAGCTTGACAAAACCAAAAATCTCCCGTTCGCATCTTCTGCTTCTTCTCGTAGTTGTTGTTGCCTTACTTTCCTCCTGGCCGCCGGTTTTCCCTCACCCCCTCCAGCTCTGAGGATCCGAAAAAGAGGAAGGAAGGAAGGTGGAGATTGGAGAGACGCGCCTGCAGCTCCGCCACGGACCGGCTGTAGAAGAAGGGAACGCGCGCATACGCACGCGCGTCTACAAGGCTTTGATTTAAACCTGGCTCCCCCGTGTCTCGCTACACCTCAGGACTTCTCCAGCAGCGAGCCAGCTGCATTATGGGATTGTAGTTCTAACGAACGATTGGCGATATATATAATAGCGCTGTTAGTAAGTCTAGCCAAAATGACAAGCTGACATGAATAATGGCTCCATTATTTTTTTTGCGTTAACTGTTTTATTTAATGCGTGCTCTTTATTTACGAATGTAACCTGAATACTACTATATTACAATAAGTCTTATAATAACAAATTGTATAACCTTATAATAACTCTCTTAATACCTTATAGGCCTGCCCATAGAAAATAACAAGCTGAACATACATTTAAATAATGCATAATAATTAAGTTTCATCACTCACACGTCCAAAGACTGTTTTAGGTCAATTGGTGTCTCCAAGTATCCCCTATATGTGTATTGAAGTTTCGCTCCCAATTTTGTGAACCCTTTAGAATTTTCCTATATTTCTGTATAATATGATTTTCACACAAGTTCCAAAAGAGATCACGAAACCCAGTTTACACAAATGAGACAAAAATATTATACTTGGTCCCATTTATTTATGAGGAAAATGGACCAATATTACATAAAATTAGTGAGTGTCAAAGTATGTGAACCTTTGCGTTCAGGTAGCTGGTTGATGCCCCCCTGTGGGGCAGCAATAACGCACTAAGCGTTTTTTCCTGTAGCTGTTGATCAGTCCTACCAACGCTTGGAGGAATTTTAGAGCCCCGTCCTCCTACGAAACAGCTTCAGCTCTGGGTGGTGGTGGGTTTTCCTCCTCCTCTTCCCCTCACATTAGCTGCTCGGTTCAGTCTCTCCCACACATTTCCCCATTGTATTAAGGTCAGGACTTGACTTGGGCCATATCCAAAACATAACTTATTTCTTCTTTAAATATAATTTAAAAATAAAAACAATTCTTTGGTGGAATGACCTTGGTGTCTAGGGGGTCGTTGTCCTTGCTGCACTGCATACCCATCTTCTCTGAATCAGTTTCATGGACAGATGTTTCCTGACTTTTCCTTTAGAATTTCTCGGATTAATTCAGAAATTCCTTGTTCCATCAATGATGGCACCCTTCCCTGGTCCAGATGCAGCAAACAGGCCCAAACCATGACCACACCACCACCATGTTTCACGATGGGGATAAGGTTTCTATGCTGGATGCAGTGTGTTTTTTTCCTTTCTCCAAACATAAGGCTTTGTTCCTTAAACCAAAAAAGTTCTATTTTGGTCGCATCCGTCCCAACACCTTCTCAATAGCCTTCCGGTCTGTCCACGTGATCTTTAGCAAACTGCAGACGAGCAGCAATGTTCTTTTTGGAGAGCAGTGGCTTTCTCTAATGATGTGTTAGGTTATATTTATGCAGAAATAAAGAAAATTCAAAAGAAAAAATAAAGAAAATTCAAGGGTTCACAAACTTTCAAGCACCACTGTAATACATCAAATAAATAAATAAATAAAAAGAAATTATTTCATGAATACTAAATGTATGTACACGTTTAAACGTATATATATTTATATATATATATATTTTTTCTTAAAGACATATAAAATACATACGCAACACATAATAATACAAAAGTTGCATTAAAAATGACAAATATGACAAAGAAATACAGTAATGCAGTAATGCAATCCCAGTGGTGCCTTGGTAGAGCACATGCTATAGACACCTGAGATCCCTGGATCAAATCCCACTCTGGGAAACCAAGCTATATGTGTGCGCACACTCTCATACATGCTCATGTCTTATAACAATTTTTTTTTTTTTTACACCTAATGCTCTGGTTGACGTAGATGTTAAGGTACTGGACTGTGGAGCAAAAGGTCCAGGGTTCAAATCTCACCTCTGACAGGCAGCAACTGTTGGGTCTTTAAAAAAGCCTCTTAACCCACAATTGCTTTGGTTGCTAGACAGTTGTAAGTCACTCTGGATAATTTGCTAAATTAAGCAACAAAGCAAAAAAGCAACAGAAAGAATATAAAACTGATTGGTAAAGCAGCAAATTGCCTCAGGCCTTAAACAGAGCCAGCACTTAAGTTCATGGATATGGAACGCCAATGTAGGCTACAGAGACGTGTCAGGACATGCACCAGTGTCTTTTTTTCATTCACACAATCACACCTAGGGCCAATTTAGAGAAGATAAGGATAAAGCTGTTACAGTATAAATGGATGAATATTTGTTTACACTGGGGGGTTGGGGTCCATTGCAGGGCTCAGTAGGGGTCGCTGTTGCAGAGCCGGGGAATGAATGCCCTGTCTGGCCTCACCAATTTCAGAAATGGCCAATCGTACCTGTGTAATCCTCAGGTGATGCGACAGCGACCCTTTCCAGCAATCCATCCAAGGTATGGTTATACCAGTGCACTGTGCCTGTGTTCTCCAGGGGAAGATGCTGGAGCCTCCATGACCCAGACCAGAAAAAGCAGTGATTGCGTTTACAGGGGGTGCCGGGCTTAATGGGGAATCAGATCATAGTCAGATTTCTTCTGCAGTTATCTGATTATTCAAGTGTGTCAGGTAAACGATGCATACTGCGACCTAGAATCAGATAAGAATCTGATAAATAGAAACTGAATGGGTTTATTTCCAGTAAATGGAATTTGGCTTTTTTTGACGACTTCTTTAATTAAATGGATTTAAAACAGAAATTAAAGGCAGTCGAAACGCCAAACGGTTTGTAGGGCGGTCGGTTAGTTAACTGTTGATTTGTTGGGGGGAGGGTGTTGAAACTGAGGTGAAAATAACTTGACGACAATTGTATTACTATAAATTTAGATTGTGTGTAATGGGGGATAAGGTGGAGGGGGGGGGGGGGGACTGTTTAGTTGCCAAGTTTTAGGCTGGGTGCAAAAGTAGAAAATATGATGTAAACCCGGGGTTTCCCATTATCGGGGTGACTAATCAGGGTAGTGATCTGACTAATGGAATACAGGAAGCTACTACTCGTTGATCAGATTGCTGACCACAGTCAGATTTTCTGCAATTATTAAGTGCATGTAAACGCATTTCAAAAAATGTGTTAAAACACAAAAAAAGGAAGTAATAAAAATAACTTTTTCTTAAAACCTTTCGGAAAAAAGGTTGAATAAATGAAAAATGGTTGAATCTCCCTATCAGGGCATCTTGAGCTTTAACTACTTTAGAGCTAATTTAGAGCACTGGACTATATAGTTCATAGTGAAAAATAACCCATGGCGTGATGAACACAGTTACAGGCCTGCAAGTGTGAAGTCAAGATAACGATCCTATAAAGGCCTAATTTATATAACCTACACTAGCTCCAGTAATGGAAAAAGTTCTGTAGGACCTCATGAGATCAACCGGCTTTTTGTTTGTTTTCTTTTTTCAAAATCTGAGGTTATGTCTATTCCAGCGGGTCATTTTTTATGTAAGCACCTGGGTTCAATTATTGTAAGCAACCTCTGTATTTATGTGAGCAACCCTCTCCCAGAGGAAGAAAAAATCAAAAAAAGGAGTTCTCTTAATATCTTGTAGACAACCGAGGACTCACTTAGCTCAAGGGGAGGGGGAGGGGGTAGCGGCGCGGGAGATGGGAAAAGGGAAAAATCAAATCGGGGGGGGAGGGGAGGTTCTCCGTTTAAGGTATCGGGGTCGGGTAGAGGCCATTAGACCTGGTTATCTCTGCTGCTCAAATGTAGTCTTCTGAGATAAGGGGGAGAGATAGGCTCAGGGTAACGGACATTGTGGTGGGAGCTCAATAACAAACGGAGGGGTGGGGAGGGGGACAGTCGAGGATCGACCAGAGGGAGTGGGGGGTGGAAGGGGGGGTGTGAGCGGGGTAGAAAGATCGGAGAGCAAAGATCAGTAACGCATTAAGGAGGCCAAGAAGGGGGGAGGGGGGGGGATGTCGGGGTAGAGGAGACTGTCACTAAAAACAGGGGTCTCAATATGAACTCAGCCAGTTCTCATTCAAAGACTAAGAGTAACGTAGCTTTAGTCCTTAACTTGTTATTGATTTTACTAGCTTCTTCATTCTTAAAAAATATATACGGAGTGTTGAAAGAAATAAAATGAAGACCAGAAAAAGATCTCGTATGTGCCTGAAACCAAATTCTCAGCTTTGACTCCTTTAACCTCAGAAGTTGTCACATTTTTGCCTAATGCCTTTTTTCCTAAGCAATTTTAGAAGAAACACCTGTGACAAAGCTTTAAATGAAACGTTAGTGAGGATCACAAATAAGTCTCTTGAGATATCAAAGATCAATATTTGAGGTTGAGCTAAAGCTGCTAGGCTGAAACTTTTATGTTGTCCTTACATCCCGACTTCTGTTATTTTAGGTGATCATAACGTAGATAATACTTTCCTTTTTACCGCCCAAATAAAACCAAATATGAGAACGGGGGCGTGAATGGGGTCATGTCAGTGGCAAATAATATGCAAATAAGTGGCGAGTATGCAGAAGCTTTTTCCTTTGCACAAAAGCTTACTCATCATCTGTGCTTAAATCACCACTTGTTCAGTTCGGCAGTTTTATGACTCAGATGTTAGTTTGTATGCCACTCTGAGCTCCAAATCTGAGTGATGTAATGCTGTTAATTAATTCACTTAATACACTTTACATGCACTCAGTAATCTGATAAGTGCCGAAAAAAAAGGATTTTCTCAGTAATCCGATCAACAAGTTTACTCTATAATGACTCTATAATGATCCTTCATTTGCTTCAGCTGTGATGCATATATAAACTCCACTCATGAAGGGATTCAAGGTGAGTTGAAATCATGGGAATGACAAAGGAGCTTCCACAAAAGCTGAGAGAGGAGATTATTTCATCGCACCTAAAGGGTTTTGGGTATAAGAAGATTTCCAAAAAATATAACATCCCAAGAGACCCCATTGGGAGCATTATAAGGAAGTTTAAAACTTATGGAACAGCTACAAACCTGCCTGGCTGTGGAAGAAAGCCCAAAATTTCATCAAGGATTCTTAGAAACTTAGTCAGTACAACTAAGAAAAACCCCCATGTGAGTGCAGGACACCTACAGGATGACCTGATGAAGGCTGGAACAAGTGCTTCAGCAGCAATAAGACGTGCACTGAACAAGGACTTCCAAGACGCACCACAAGGAACATCAAAAGTCGACTGGAATATGGCAGGAGGAATTTGGATAAGGCTACAGTGTTTTGGGAGACAGTTCTATGGACTGATGAAACCAAACTGGAACTGTTTGGACATATGGACCAGTGGTATGTCTGGCGTGCGAAAGACCATGCTTATGACCAGAAGAATACCAGCCCAACAGTCAAGCATGGAGGTGGATTGCTGACAATGAGGGGCTGTTTTTCAGCAGCAGGAACTGGCAATCTTGATTGTGTACCCGGCATCATGGATTCTAAGAAATACCAGACCATTTTAAAGAGGAACGTGATGCCATCTGTTGACAAATTAAACCTTGGCAATCATTGGACCTTCCAGCAAGACAATGATCCTAAGCACACCTCCAAGTCATCCAAAGCTTGGTTGACAAAAAGATCCTGGAATGTCCTGGAGTGGCCTTCTCAGTCACCAGATCTAAACCCGACTGAAAATCTTTGGTGGGAGTTAAAGAAGGCATTTGCAGCACCAAACATCACTCAACTAGAGGCTTTTGCAGTGAGAATGGGCCCCAAGAATCCAATTGAGAGGTGTAAGAAGCTTGTTAGTTACTTCCTGAAAATGTTTGATTTGAAGTTTCTAAAAGCTAAAGGATGATCCATATTATATAAGGGTGTATCCTGCCATATACCCAGGGGGGGGTTTTCCAGGCCCAACATGACTCCAATCAGGATAATGATGAACGAACCTTGGGGGTCATTCAGTGACTTTCCGTTCTCTTTTCTCACCATTGATTTGGTCAGTAAGAAATGGGGTGAGCTAAAACACCACACGTTTCAGTCTTATCAGGCAGCGCCAGGCCAGCTAACCACTTTTTTCTACCTCTATGTCTATGGAGGGTGAACATGGACTTTTGGAAAGTGTAGCTATTGAGCTGAGGGTTCAAACCCTAGCACCAAGTCTGGCCATGATAAGGGTGTCCTGAAAATGCTCTGCTTATAAGAGCTCTCATTTACACCTGGAGACACATCAGAAAGAGAGACGGTATGTTTTCCATTTTTTTAATCCATTGACTTAAATGTTCCCTCAGATGACAGGAGATTCAACTCAGCAGTCATTTAACATGCTAAGTTTGCCCTTGGACAAGACAGCTCCGTTGCCAAGTGTCTAAATGGGGATGGGTGCCGAATATTTGGCAGTGGCATTCCTATCAGGCATACCGTTATTTAGGAGATGAAATGAAGACGTCTTTGTCAATATACAAGGATGAATTATGAATCTGGACCCTAGACAACGCCGGGACCTATACGGTTGAAATACAATAGTTTCTTTAACGTGAAAAGGGACGTAAAAAGTCCGCACACACAGCTACTGTACTGTTGACCTCCTGTGGCATAATAATCTGCAAAATGATAGCATATCAACCATTCCTGTGATAATACTGTACATAGATATTTTGGCACAAGTGACACATTTGAAAATAGCTGGAATAGGGACGACAAATAACGCTGATTGTAATCTGATTCTTATCAGATGAACAAAGCTAACAAAGTCAACTCCCTACTTTTGTGTGTGTACATCTGGCAGGGCTAGTGTTGCTTCATAAAAGTTGCTCCATTGATAGTAAATTGAGGGTTGAATGCTAGGGGACTTTCCATACACCTCCTTCACTTCAGTTTTCCACCAAATTGCAGTCCTTGAATCAACCATTAACCTTTATCAGTGTATAAATAAACAGTTCAGTAGGTTTTAAAGGCCCAAGAGTTACTAAAACGGGCTTTAACTTTAGCTTTACCTCTGAAATACCACCTCTTATGACATAGATAGAAAAACTACAACCATTTTAACAACTATGACGTTTAACTGGTTAATCCGTAGTTAGAAATCATCACCATATCAGTATAACAATAAATTTGTTTAATACCTGTATAATGCCCCAAGAAACTTAAAGTGTCTGGGGGCTCCGTTTAATGACCACATTACATTCTGTGAAAACAGGACGCCTGACCAAAATGGACGTTGATTTTGTCTTGTTATGCTACTGTAATGTAAATACAAAGGATATTTTTCACAAGAAAGCTGCGTGCAAAACGATGCTGAAAACAGGAGTGGAACGCTACCATCTACACAGCATCCCTAACTCCACTGCATTTTTTATTTTATAGAAATTCACAATAATTATAGAAAGTGCAGTAAACCATTACTGTTAACAACCTTGTGTAGCTGGAAAGTCGTAGCATTTAAGAGGATGGTATGATGGACCTGATACTTGTTTTGACAGAAAGCCTAACATGCATGCCTAGACAGTGAGGAAGTATTACAAACAACACGGAAGATCAGCCAGATGAAACAGAGACTTAACATATTAATGTGAACCAGTTTATAGAGTTATAGGTTAGAGAGAATATACATAGAGTGGGTGGACAAACAAAGCAGTACTACTCACAATAGGACAGAAACTTATGAACACCATTTGCAGCTTGTTACAAATAAGTAGTGAAAAGTCATCCACAGAAACACGAGTAACTGCACAAAAAAGTCTCTAAACACATCAACCGTGTTAGAACAGTGTCTGGTCCAAACATGAGCAAGCGAGCACACACATACGAATGATGGATTTCCGTTCTTAAATTCTAACTCCTTCCTCGTGGATCCACAGCATTGATTGGCTTTTGAGATGACCAGGTACAGTACGTCCCTGTACCTTTACCCTATAATATGGGAAATATGCATTTTGGAAATGCCCCTTGAATTTTGAATTCCCTTTTCTCATACCTGAAGTCCCACCTCCTGACTGGGAAAACCCATTTACTTTAACCTCTGAGTGGGAATTCCCATTTTTCAGCCAGCAAACCAGGTGTGAGGAAATGTCCTTATAGCCGAATACATGAATAAAACCTTATTACATTCAGTGTCCATTTCTGTTTACAACTCACTTCTGTTCTAGGAAGAAAATGTGCTATAACTAGAAACAGTAATCATTTCTAGTGTTCTAGGAACGTGCAGACAAACTATGTTGTTTCCCTTATATTAAGAATAAAGAAACAGCAGAAGAAATGTGCACTACTGAACCTCAACTGACCTCAGTTTACTTTATAATCAGCACCCTAAACCAAGAAGGAGCGAGTGGCCATCATTCATCATTTAACATCATCATTTCCTTAGTGATTTATTTAATAGAAGCCAAACATGCTGAACTATATTGTAATAACTGCAGTTTTATGGCGTTCATGTTTGCACACAGGCTGGATAACACTCTAATAAAACAGTAAGCTAATAAACTCTATTGCACTGACAGCAAGAAGACCAAAGTTGGAGTCCACTAGCTAACTTCAGACTTTACATTCTTGTATAATGGTAAAATGGCAAAAACTGTCAAATTTAACCAATAGCTGAATGTATGAAGGTAACTTGACTATATGAGTATTGGAATTGTTTCCCATTAGCTGTCGCAGAATTGTTGTAATTAATATTGTGAGATATTCCAGAACAAGATGTTCCACATTATATTAAGCTGCAGTCACACTAGAATTCACCATGGCGAATTTCAAATTTCTTAAACTTTAAACCACACCCAAACAACACGAAAACCAGGAAGGAGCTAGCGACCATCATTCAAACTGTTTAACACCCTAGGCATCCCAAGAATTCAGGACCGGTGTTCTCAACAACAGAAGTGGGTTTGTGTTCAAACCCAACAGTAACCTCTCCTAACACATGACCAGATGCCTGACAGGTCCAAACGGTGTATTCGGTGAACAGAGGAAATGGCTCCTGGAGCTTATTATGTCGAGTGGCAGAACCGAGGAATAAATCTAACTAATTGTCCATTATTGGCCATTAGCCTGGGTCTTATTCTTTAGTCGAGCGAGCAGGCGGATGAGAAAGGGTCCCATTGACCCAGCAAAGGGGGCTTATCACCAAATACAGGACTGAATAGAGGTGGCAATGAGGTGTGAAGCAGCCTTCCAGGGACTAATGAGGCACAGGCTGGAAAACAGGACACAGGGAGGAGAAAAGAAAGAACATCAATGTTTCTTTCTCGAATCGCTTTTCCATCAACACAGTTGTAAATAATGCATGTTCCCTATGTTATTATACATTTTATTACATACACCACTAACATGACCTTTTTTGAGTTTTGGTTCTCCCAAGGATTCTGCCTTTTTAGGAAGTTTTATGGAGTTTTTCCTTGCCACTGTCTCCCCTGGCTTGCTCAGTTAGGGTTCTGGGCTTAGATTTTTGTGCAGCTGCTTTGAGACAATGTTCCATTGTAAAAAGTGCTATAGAAATCTTGACTTGAAAATGAATAAAGTTGACAGTTCCAGCTCTTATTTAAGAATCCAGTAGTTTCCAGCAGTGTCCGTGGAACCACTACATGGTCAGAGGTTTATCTTCAAAAAAACACCCCTTTACACTTTGTGCTTATGGAACCTGTTTGCCTCCATGTCCAACCATATCTCATCTTGTATCCAGGCTAGAGGGTCCAACAGGGTACTAGAACCTCCTTTCAATTGTACAGTTTTCCTCAATAAACTTATACTTTCACTCTAACATTTAACATATATCATCATTGCATTCATACATATAAAGTTTAAGTAATTTACTCTGTAAATGTAACATTTATCTAATTGGTTATAAAGAGAAAGCCAAATAATCTAGGGACTGTGGTAGCCTAGCGGTTAAGGTACTGGACTCTGGACCAGAAGGTCCAGGGTTCAA
The DNA here is from genome assembly GCA_025084515.1 of Ancistrus triradiatus. Lineage (NCBI taxonomy): Eukaryota > Metazoa > Chordata > Actinopteri > Siluriformes > Loricariidae > Ancistrus > Ancistrus triradiatus. The sequence continues at coordinate 157,500 of JAJAGP010000487.1, read as the reverse complement.
ATCCCACCTCTGCCAAGCTGCCACTGTTGGGTCCTTGAGCAAGACCCTTAACCCACAATTGCTTGGATTGTAAGACTATACCAATTGTAAGTCACTCTGGATAAGGGCGTCTGCTAAATGCTGTAAATGTAAATGTAATCCTGTTTTACCCCCACTTACCCTGGCCAGGGTCATGGGGGAGGGTCTGGGGCTTACCTCTGTATTCACTGGGCACAGGCAGGGAACAACATGGACAGATCACCAGACCATCACAGTGCATCACCTAACCTTCTTATTGTAAGCCCCACCCTAAAGGCAACCAAAAATGGCCATTTCCATCAGCAGGCTCTTACCTCCAAGCCACCACGGCTGCAGAAATGGCACTGTTGTATAAATTTATTCAAACTAAATGCTCAAGAATAAACTAAAAGAAACCAAATAATATAAGTTTGCTGTCCTCTGTGTCTATGGACAGCATGGCAGTTGGCACACTGGTGGCTACTGAGCAGAAAGTTTAGGGTTCTAGTCCAAGCATCACCAAGCTGTGGAACTCATTCTACACATAGAAGACAGAGACAGACACACAGACACACAGCAGGCCAAATAAGGGTAGGAAGATGGCGTTTAGGTGCCACCACTAAGTACCCCTTAGGTATTTTCCACTGATTATCACTCTCTTCTCTTTAAACCCACATTAAACCACACCTCGTTTGCCCCAAACACATTATCATCTTTATGTGAAAAGCTCCACAATCACTGATTGTATGAAATGGCGATTCCTGTGAAAGCAAAGCTGCATTCTCTGTAGCTAGCTCTTAAAGGCATTACCTCATGCTGGCCGTATACTATAAGACCTAAAAACCATTACATTATACCCAGTGTACATTCACTGTGTATTGGGAAGATGTCATTTGTGATTTGCAACTTTTCTAGGCTAAAACATGTTACAGATGGCAGATTATCATGGCACAGCAAATAACAATATATTAACAGTAATTATTAGATTTACTCTGTGCTTCAGTGATACCCATAGTATAGCACTAGACCTAGTGTTTGCTCTGTCTGAGCCTGTCTACAGTTACATTCAACCGCATTTATACATCTGTCTATGATAGCGCTCTCTGCTAACTATGGAAATCAATTTCCACCATGGACTAACATAAAATGACATGCAGTATTTAGCAGTTGCCACTTACCATCTTGCAACTCTTACTTAAACTCTTCATAACTTGCAGTTCTGGTTATTGTTCAGGTTATGAAGTTGTAATTTCGAAAATGTACATCAGAACTGCATGATATTAAGTTGTAATTGTGAGACTTTAAGTCAGATTGCAAGATACCAAGTGGTAATTCCAAATCAGATAGCGAGACAAGTCAGAATTATATGATATTAAGTTGTAATTTTGAAATATTGACGGAATTGCATGAAAATAAGTTTGAATTGAGACGCAGTCAGAACTGTGTGATACTGAGTTCTAATTGTGAGATATTAAGTCAGATTGTGAGATAAGTCATAATTTTGTGATATTAAGGTGTAATTTAGAAATATTAAGACAGAATTGTATGATATTAAGTTTGAGTTGAGAGACAGTCAGAATTGTGTAATATTAAGCTGTAATTTTGAAATATTACTTCAAAATTGTGTGATATTAAGTTGTAATTGTGAGATATTAAGTCATATTGCGAGATAAAGTCGGAACGTTGTTATATTAAGTAGTAATTTTGAAATATTAAGACAGAATTTTATGAAATTAAGTTTGAATTGAGACGCAGTCAGAATTGTGTGATACTGAGTTCTAATTGTGTGATATTAAGGTGTAATTTAGAAATATTACTTCAAAATTGTGTGATATTAAGTCATAAGTTTGTTATATTAAGTAGTAATTTTGAGATTTTAAGTCAGACTGCGAGATATAAAGTTAGAATTGTGTGATATTAAGGTGTAATTTAGAAAAATTAAGACAGAATTGTATATTAAGTTTGAATTGAGAGATAGTCAGAATTGCATAATATTAAGCTTTAATTCTGAAATATTACTTCAAAAATGTGTGATATTAAGTTGTAATTGTGAGATATTAAGTCATATTGCGAGATAAAGTCAGAACTTTGTTATATTTGTTATATTAAGTAGTAACTTATATTAATATTAATATTAAGTCAGAATTACATGATATCAAGTTGAAATTATGAGATATTAATTCAATTACCAGTTACTAAGTAAGAATTGTGTGATATTAGGTCAGAACTGCATATTAAGTTGAAATTGCGAGATATTAAGTCACATTACCATTTATTAAGTTTGAACTGTGTAATACTAAGTTGTAATTTTGAAATATTACGTCAGTATTGTGTGATATTATCTTGTAATTGTGAGATTTTAAGTCAGATTGCAAGATACTAAGTGGTAATTCCAAATCAGATAGCGAGACAAGTCAGAATTATATTATGTTAAGTTGTAATTTTGAAATATTGACGGAATTGCATGAAATTAAGTTTGAACTGAGGCGCAGTCAGAACTGTGTGATACTGAGTTCTAATTGTGAGATATTAAGTCAGATTGTGAGATAAAGTCATAATTTTGTGATATTAAGTTGTAATTTTGAAATAAGTTACAACTGTGTAATTGTGAATTGTGTAATTGTGAACTGCATGATATGAAGTTGTAATTTTGAGATTTTAAGTCAGATTGCGAGATATAAAGTTAGAATTGTGTGATATTAAGGTGTAATTTAGAAATATTAAGACAGAATTGTATGATGTTGTATGATGTTGATATTAAGCTGTAATTGTGAGATATTAAGTCATATTGCGAGATAAAGTCGGAACGTTGTTATATTAAGCAGTAATTTTGAAATATTAAGAATTGTATGAAATTAAGTTTGAATTGAGACGCAGTCAGAACTGTGTGATACTGAGTTCTAATTGTGAGATATTAAGTCAGATTGGTCATAATTGTGTGATATTAAGGTGTAACTTAGAAATATTAAGACAGAATTGTATGATATTAAGTTTGAGTTGAGAGACAGTCAGAATTGTGTGATATTAAGCTGTAATTGTGAGATAAGTCATATTGCGAGATAAAGTCAGAACTTTGTTACATTAAGTAGTAACTTAGAAATATTAAGTCAGAATTACATGATATCAAGTTGAAATTATGAGATATTAATTCAATTACCAGTTACTAAGTAAGAATTGTGTGATATTAGGTCAGAACTGCATATTAAGTTGAAATTGTGAGATATTAAGTCACATTACCATTTATTAAGTCTGAACTGTGTAATACTAAGTTGTAATTTTTAAATATTACATCAGTATTGTGTGATATTAATTTGAAATTGTGAGACATGTCAGATTGTGAGATATAAAGACAGCACTGTGTACTATTAAGTTATAATTTTGAAATATAAAGTCAGAATTGTGTGACAAGTCATAAATGTGAGATTTCAAGTTAGAATGTCAGATATAAAGTCGGACTTGTGTGATATTAAGTTGTAATTGTGAGATTTTAAATCAGATTGTGAGATATAAATTCAGAATAGTGTGATATCAAGCCTTGGAACTACGGACAATGTGTCTGTGGAAAAAGGGTAGCAGGTATATTTGGTTCCAGTTAAACTCTGCTTTGGAAAAGAAGACCGGATAACGTATAAATTCAGTTCCAAAGTTCAATAGCAGGAAACTTCAGACTTGAGGGTTACGTTACAGACAAGACAATGCTTTTGTTCCCTTTGGCAAAGTCGAACATGTCTCCATGGATGAAAGGGAAATGTCTGGGTTCGGTTGTCATTTCTAATCCCTGTATGCTGTAGATCACAAAAAGCATTATTCATTTCAGCAGTCTCATCTGGTCACCAGATTAGCTTGTGATCGACGCCATGCGGTCCTGAAAAGCCATGTGTGCTTCTGGATTTCTTATTTGGCTATTTGATGCTAAACTTAACGCTGCATTGTTTCGTACGACATATCAACCACTGCTTTTCATCAACAACACAACGCAGTGTTGAACGAAAGTTTGGGAGTCTTTGGTCAAAGGGCATGTGTTTGCTAATTGTCTTGAAACAGAATTAACACCACATCTAACGCTAGTGAATCATCTTGAAAGGTTCCCAAATTGTTGCACTTGTGTACTAAGTAGGTCCTTTACCAAAGACTGTAAAAACACATGCAAAGTGGATAGAATCCGCAAAAACATGCAGTGCGTTTGCTAACAGAAATTCAATAGGGACAGAGAGATGCTATTCAGGTGCCACCACCAATTACCCCCAGATATTTGCCACTAACATCTGCTCTGCTGTGTTATAGCCCATATTAAACCACACCCACTTGCCACAACCAGTCAGTTTTATGCACACAATCAGTTTTAAGCCACACAATCATTGATTGTATAAAAAGCAATGTTTAGCACCTGAAAAACTGAGTTGTATTGGAGGTCCATGTTGCTGTCCGGGGTTCAACTAAATAATGGAAACAACAGTAAGTACAAATTCAAAATGTGTCTCATGCCATGTATTGTAAGCTGTACAATGCATTTGAGAACTTCTTACATTTTTTTGATAATAGCATTTAAAAACATTCTTCTGAACTTCTTAGTGTTTGTCTTAGGACCATTCGTAAATCTTTCATGAGAAAGCTTTTGTGAATCTGTCCCCTCATATTCTGACACTGACCCCTACCTGGTAACCTGGTGCACCTCCTGAAACCAGTAGTTGCTGAGGACCTAAGTTCAAGTCTTGGTCTGGATGTGCAGATTGAGATTACAAACCATCTAAGGGTTAGTGATGGAGGTATCTTGCCACGAAAGCTTTACTACCAGTAAAACTATCAATACACCAAAGATGAGTCGACTCCATGGAACTGGATTTGCTTTATCTCTTTAAAAGGTGTGAAGATCTCGTTGATCCTTAGCTCATCTATTCATTAACTTCTGATCATTTGCACTCACATTTCTTATATAGTTCTGCAGCTAATTAGTGGTTACAACCCATGTTCTCAAATAAAGGCTTGCTTAGATGCCCAGGGAGGAATTCAATTTCTTCCACAATGCCTGGATCGATCTGATTTTATTGATCACCAGACGATCTGTAAAAAGGCTCGTCAGGTCTCAATTTCTGGTCTCGTTCAAGTTGTAATGACAGCAGGAAGGAATCGTGGGGCTTTCCAAGGTCATAGCAAGGCTGCAGTTAGTTTTATCAGGCTGTAGAAGATATGGGTGCATTAAGTCGTAATGTCAATTAGTGCAGACAGAAGGGCAGTGTGGCACACCATTACGTTCAGTGATGGTAATCTGAGCAGTAACTACATCCAGATGTTATTACTATCAGTTTTGTGCACTATGATCTAATCCAGCAGTCAGGATGGGGAGTGATTGTACTTAGAAAGAACTTCTGCTTTGTCACACTTCCGTAGTGATCTGCTGGAATAAAATGGGTCGATTTTCTAGTTGATTCAACCATCTGACTATGCAGCATATAATCCCAGTTCAGGAGAATTCTTTCTCAGAAACTCACAGGCACAGGAGACCATGACTTGACCAAATATGTTTGAGAGCACAATGTGTGTGTGTGTGTGTGTGTTAATGCATAATTCTATTCTCTTTCAGACGAGACATAGAGCCAAACACGTCCTGCTGTTGATTCAAGCTATTTAATGACTCATCTCCTTTGAATTCGGTGAAACTTTTCCAAAAGGAGATTCCTTTCGGGTGAGTAAGGGCAAAAATGGCGGCCAAAGGTTCGAGCCAGTGAGTAATGTTTTGAGAAGAAAGTAAATGTAAACACAGTGTAATGGTTAAGTCAGGTGTAAAAAGAACACTCAAGTCCAGCCTCTGTCCACCACGTATGTAGCGTGTTGAGTACCACAGATAATAATCTGAAGGCTTTCCGATGATTTCCGGTACCTAGCAAAGAATGGAAAATCGGTCACTTAAAGATCACTCATAACAGAAGTCAATGTGCAGCTGAAATATTAGGTTATACAAAATGCCAATTCAAAAATACAGCGTCACTGCTGTTTACCTACCAAAAATGTCCAGCCACCAGCATCCTGTAGGCAAGATGAATGAAGAATTAGAGGATGACTAACACAAACTGTGCACAAACTGTCTCTGACTTTACATCTCCAACGTTGAGCAATATGGTAGCTGTTTAATAAAGTGCACAGTGAGTGAAGACAGTGTTTAAAAACTCCAGCAGCACTGTTGTGTGTCATTCACTCATACCAGCGCAACACACACCAACATCAGTGTCACTGCACCAACATCTTAGTCACTCACAATGATCCACCACCCAAATAATATCTGATCTGTGCTGGTCCTGTGGAAGTCCTGACCATTAGAGAACAGAAGTATGTAGAGAAACAGATGGACTCCAGTCTGTAATTATAGAACTACAAAGTGCCTCTATATGGTAACTGACAAAATGCACAAGGAGATGTGATCGATGGGTGTGTATATACTGCATGTGTGTGTTTTGCTGGTATGAGGGTGAGTGTGTTCATGTAGTGTGCACTCTGCCATGTTGCTCCACCTTGCAGATGTAAAGTCAGAGACAGTAGTTCATCTGATACTGCACAGTTTGTGTTAGTCATCCTCTAATCCTGCATCAGGGCTTGGTGGGCTGTTCTCAATCCAGCAGTGATACTGAGGTGTTTAAAACCTCCAGCAGTACTGCTGTGTCTGATCCATTCGTACCAGTGCGACACACACTATTGATGTATCAATGTATATTGATACAAACCTTCCCAGCAGTACAGCTCTCTGGGATCAATAATGTCAGATTAATTGCACACCTACAGAGCAGGGGCAGTTAATACAATGCTCACACCAGGTGTAGCACTGTGTGTGTGGATTAATGGCTGAGACTGTAGAGGCGCCGAGTCGGGAACAATGCGAACGCTCTGGGTGGCATAATAAGCTGCGAGGAATTTTCTGCAATTCAACAAAGACCTAAACACAAGGAGGTATTTACAAAATCTGTTGAGGGGTGTTAATGAGGGGTGACGAAAACCTGGGGGGATTACACCCACACACACTACACATTGGAAACCAACTACCATTAAGAGGATATGACATTGTGCTAATGAAAGTAGGTGTGTGTGTGTATATATATATATATATATATATATATATATATATATATATATATATATATATATATATATATATACACACACATATACACACACACACACACTTTAATTTGTGACTAATCATTAACTAGACCTACGCACGTACCTACCTCTACATACTAGTCTAAGTGAAAAAGCATGACATCAATTAAATCTTATCTACACACATATTAATTTTCCATAATAAGAAATATAGCTAATATAAACAGTGGTACTTGAAAGTTTGTGAACCCTTTAGAATTTTCTATATTTCTCCATAAAATATGACCTAAAACATCACTCAGATTTTTCACACAAGTCCTAAAAGTAGATCAAAGAGAACCCAGTTAAAAACAAATGAGACAAAAATATTATACTTGGCCATTTATTTATGGAGGACAATGATCCAATATTACATATTTAGTGAGTGGCAAAAGTATGCGAACCTTTGCTTTGAGTCTTGATTGCATGCTCAATGATCCAGGTAAGAAAATCCAAGAAGTTTGAAATCTGTTCATCTGGACATAGATTTTTATTGGAGAAACGTTTCGTCCAATAAAAATCTATGTTCCAGATGAACAGATTAAACTTCTTGGATTTGCTTTGAGTATCTGGTGTTTAACTGCAGCTAAACGTTTCCTGTAACTGTTGATCAGTCCTGCACACCGACTTGGAGGAATTTTAGCCCATTCCCTCCGTACAGAACAGCTTCAGCTCTGGGATGTTGGTGGGTTTCCTCACATTAGCTGCTCACTTTCAGGTCCTTCCACAACATTTTCATTGGATTAAGGTCAGGGACTTTGACTTGGCCCAATTCCACCAAAACATGAACTTTATTTTTCTTTAACCATTCTTTGGTAGAACGACTTGTGTGCTTAGGGTCGTTGTCTTGCTGCATGACCCACCTTCTCTTGAGCTTCAGTTCATGGACAGATGTCCTGACATTTTCTATTTGCAGTGTGAATGCAAACCAAAAAAGGCCCTGGAACAAACCTAGTTCTCAGAGGAGCTGAGTGGGGGATAATTCCTCCCAAATTAGTCCCTAGAACTGTCTGGTGCAAAAGCAGCTGTCAAAGTCTGGTCAGGTATGCAAAACAAAACCTATACTTTGCTGTCAATGACCTGTTTGGCTGATATGGTAGTGGTGCAGGATTGGGAAAACAGCATCGCCTTGAGTAGCCTCTTCATGGTCACATTAGCTATGAGTCAGTCCTGCGAGACACACAGTATTTTGCCAAAACAATACTTCCAAGGTGTGTGGGTGGCAGGGCAGAAATTTGTTAGCCCACCACCGCGGTGGCCCGAGTTTTAAACTGGCCAGCCAGGCATCAAGGCGGGGATAATGCAAGGGTAAGAGGCAAAAATGTGTAAACAATTCTGTTTGCGTAACTCAATTGTGCTGTTGCAACACTGAAACATCTGCATGTTACCCTAGTGATGGAATAGAATCCAATAAGTTAAAAATACATGCGGCTGTGTCTTTTAGTAAGAGCACAACCTAAAACAAAACCAACAGAAAGTTTGGAAACAGGTTAGGCATCCAGGTTTTTGCCTCGACCCTTTCAAAATCCAGATCCTATAAAAAGTAGGAATACAGTATTAGATAAGTGAAGATGTATGGAAGAAGCACGCCTGAGAGCATTTATAGAATACTCGTCATACTGGGGCACAGAAAAAAATTTAGAGGGGCACAGATGTCATAGGGGGCACACTGTGCATGGAAAATAAGCCTGTTAAACACTAAATAGGTTAAATAATTTAGCACTAAAGTGGGCGTTACTCTGCCATGGTTGAGAAATGAAGAACAAGTTAACACTAAAGCAGTTTTAGTAATTGCATTAACAAAACTTGAGCTGTCATTATCTTGTCTGGAGCATGGCTGACTTTCTTTTCAATATTTTTGAGAAGATGATGGGGCATTATGGGAAATGTAGTTCCTGTAGTGAATTTATAAGACATGTCCTGTAATTCTGCTCAGCAACCCAGGATAAAATTGACTTTTTACCCATGTAATTGTACCCTAGTAAAGTGGGTCTGTTGACAACCTTGGCTGACAGAATCTAGATCGTTCTCAGAGAACACAAAGTGAGGGTGGGGCAGGTGTTTAGTCAAATAGTGGGCAAAAATGTCCTTAGGATATTCAAAATGCATTAAGAAATAAACCCAGACCAAAAGCAAAATTGTTTTACCCCCTCTTGATCAGGATTACTGCAAACTTTGGGGGGGGTTGGTCCGGGGCCTTGGTCCGGGGCCTGTCCTGGAAATCACTGGGTGCAGACAAAAGTCTAGCCAGGGGTATGAACCCAGGCCCTCAGGGACTGTGGGTTCCAGCAGTTGGCTTTTACCCCCAAAGCCATATACAGTGGTAACTCGGTTCTCGACCACCTCGGAACTCGTCGAATTCAGTTCTCAACACATTTTGATAAGAAAAATTAGATTTTTCGATACTCGGTGCACTTAAAAAAAATAAAAAAAAATAATAGCATTTAGCAGACGCCCTTATCCAGAGCGACTTACAATTGATACAGTCTTACAATCAAAGCAGTTGTGGGTTAAGGGCCTTGCTCAAGGACCCAACAGTGGCAGCTTGGCAGAGGTGGGATTTGAACCCTGGACATTCTGGTCCATAGTCCTGCACCTTAACCGCTAGGCTACCACAGTCCACTTGATTAAGCTTGTATGAGTCGAGCGACTCGTTCCAGCCCAATGTCGATACTCGATTCACAATTCAGTACGCAGTGATTCAGATTCACAATAGACATTACTAATTGAAGATCTCTGCTTTCCTGGGGGTCTGGAACATTTACATTATTCCTTATGGGAAAAATTTGCTCAGTACGAGGACGAAGACCGAGGTACCACTGTATATAAGTCAATAAATTCATTTTGAATTAATTTCACATCTCAGTAAATACACCATGACCATTTCTTCACCCTCTGAATTTTGCCCTTCTGCACTGAACTATAGCTATATATCTGACCAGTCATAAATATGTCCAATAGTTGGGTATGTCTTCTCAAAACTCTTCATCTATTCAGGTCCTGGACCAAGTGGGACGCCATTGGCTTTTCACTGACAAACACCTGTCCCTGGGTGACTATCAGCATCTCCCTTTGCCGTACTTTCTTTTCTGTTCGGTCTGTTGACTTTGCTTTGCCTCATAATACCTCCAGCTGGAGGCCGAGCTTTTCATTTTCAGCGTCAGGACATTCTCCGGATCCTAGCAGCGGCAGGAGGTCTCTCAACTGTGGCGAGAGACAGAAGGGAAAGCCACATGCCGGTGGCAGCGCAAACAGGCAGGCCCATAACGCCCGTCCTGAAAACAATGCGGTGGTGCTGCTGGAATTTGCATGTTGATTTTCATACTCTGCTTTAAGTGACTAACTGCTCGGCTTCTCCTACATAGCAAAGCTATGGGAAGCTCCCGAAACTATACGAGATTTGGTCTCCACACTGTTTTTTAAGCCACGTTCTGCCATATGTCTGGATGCTTTAATGATGAAGGTTCTTCTAACCTCTGTTTAGAGACTACAAATTGCAACTTATCATATAATATTCAATCTCTCTATAAGGGGTTTCCAGTAATTTTCTCGTGATGTTTGAGAGGTTTTTTGCACTGATCCATCTACCATCAATGACACGCAGGCAAACTCGAGCAAACCAAAAACTCAAGCTGACTAACTCAAATTCTGAGTCTATATCAGCTTAGTGTAATGACTTCAGATGGGTCCATACACTCTACTTCTCGACCTGATAGCAAACATCAATACTGCTAATTAGCTGTTGGCCTGTTCATTTTTAATGTTACTGAAATAAATCAAAAGTATTTTACAATAGTTTGAATTGTCTGGCTAATATTAAATAAATTGCTCAGAATTTAATAAAGTAATTAGTCTCTGACACTGAAATCCCACCTGTGACCAAGTTAGCTAGTGCTCCTGGAGTTCTATTTTGGGGATTATGATGGTGCAGCAGCTACTGATCTACTGACCCAAAGGTTGAGGGTTCAAATTCAAGCACAGCCAAGCTGCCACTGTTGGGCCCTTTAGTAAGGCAATGAACCATTGTATGATTATACAGTGGTGCTTAAAAGTTGTGAACCCTTTAGAATTTTCTATATTTCAGCATAAATATGACCTAAAACATCATCAGATTTTTAAAGTCCTAAAAGTAGATAAAGAGAACCCAGTTAAAACAAATGAGACAAAAATATTATACTTGGTCATTTATTTATTTAGGAAAATGATCCAATATTACATATTATTGAGTGGAAAAAAGTATGTGAACCTCAAGGATTAGCAGTTAATTTGAAGGTGAAATTAGAGTCAGGTGTTTTCAATCAGTGGGATGACAATCAGGTGTGAGTGGGCACCCTGTTTTATTAAAGAACAGGGATGTATCAAAGTCTGCTTTCACAACACATGTTTGTGGAAGTGTATCATGGCACGAACAGAGGAGATTTTCTGAGGACCTCAGAAAAAACCGTTGTTGATGCTCATCAGGCTGGAAAAGGTTACAAAAACCATCTCTAAAGAGTTTGGACTCCACCAATCCACAGTCAGACAGATTGTGTACAAATGGAGGAAATTCAGGACCATTGTTACCCTCCCCAGGAGTGGTCGACCAACAAAGATCACTCCAAGAGCAAGGCGTGCAATAGCTGGTGAAGTCACAAAAGACCCCAGAGTAACTTCTAAGCAACTGAAGGCCTCTCTCACACTGGCTAATGTTAATGTTCATGAGTCCACCATCAGAAAGACACGGAACAATAATGGTGTGGCATAACAGGGTTGCAAAAAGAAAGCCACTGCTCTCCAAAAAGAACATTGCTGCTTGTCTACAGTTTGCTAAAGATCACGTGGACAAGCCAGAAGGCTATTGGAAGAATGTTTTGTGGACGGATGAGACCGAAATAGAAATTTAAAAGAAAAGCATTATGTTTGAAGAAATGAAAACACTGCATTCCAGCATAAGAACCTTATCCCATCTGTGGAAACATGCTGGTGGTAGTGTCATGGTTTGGGCCTGTTTTGCTGCATCTGGGCCAGGACGGCTTGCCATCATTGATGGAACAATGAATTCTGAATTATATTAGCTAATTCTGAAAGAAAAATGTCAGGGACATCTGTCCATGAACAGAATCTCAAGAGAAGGTGGGTCATGCAGCAAGACAACGAGCCTAAGCACACAAGCCGTCTACCAAAGAATGGTTACAGAAGAATAAAGTTCATATCCCCTTACATATTCAGTCATCATGAACTTCCTGTCATTAGCACACCTTGGCTGGCCGGACATTGCAACAGACAAAATTGGGCATGTCCGAGGGAAGGTTTCAGCACTGAAACAGCTGCTACTACTGACCATTAAAGCGGCCAGCAAGGGGGGTGGAATGGCTATGTGAAAATTCTGCGTGTTCCTCCATGCAGGCTCATTCTCCCTGTACGAGTGAAAAGAAGAGGTAGGTGGGCATGAGATGTATAGAGGTGCCCACTGGTCGATAGGAGCCTATTCCCTTGATGTAGGGATGTCAAGAAAACTGGGAAGTTGATCAAGACCACATCTTCAAATATTCTGCGTTCTCGTTCCCACCACAGAGTCAAGAAAACGACTTTTATTTTTCTTTTTTTACCTTTTTGACTATAATAACCAACAGATGAAATACAAACAGCTCTCTGTGGTGGACTCAGACTTTTGGACGCTGCCGTATTCTTTCAATGACAGGCTGATAATTTGCAGGATTACAGTCATACAGGCTGAGGCAGGCTCAGTAATATCCCATCTTCTTAAAGGATTTGGGTGTGGGCCACTGTCTCCAAGTTTAGAAGCAGGAAAATGATAGGGGGACTTTATTCCATAGCCCTGGATGGGACACTTTCAAAAGAGGGAGGGTTTGCAGAAATGAAAAGCCTGAAATATGCTCTTTGACATCTGCTCTGTAACGGCCGATGAGTAGGACGTGCAGGAAGATTCAACCAATGAATGTGTTTGCCATTGTCAGAAGTCTAGCAGACAAAAAAAACTTTAATAGAGGGTGTGTGTTTCAGGTTGCCTTTCAGGCCAATAACCCCGGCCTAATATTTACTGTGTAAAAGTTTGCGCTAAATCTTTTCTACAAGACGATACTATTACTTCACGATTCTAATCTTGCCAAAATACCAGCAATACCCTCTGTGTCTCTCTCACACACACACTGCACTGATATTTGTTGATAGCCCAAAATGTCAGCAGAGAAAGTATGCATGGCATTTCCCTTACGTCCCTAAGCAGCCATTCTCTGAGCAATGATGCAAACCTTTGTGGCAAAGCCATGTTTAGTTATAAACTACCAACCTGTTCGGACTTATTCTGACCTCCGGATCGACCTCAAGGTGCTGATGTTCACACATCCTAAACTTCCAACCGCAACACGTTGCTGCGTGCAGATCGAGATCAGACGGCCCTGGGCAGAAAACGCCCTTTCGGCTCGGCTAATTACTGCCAGGCTGGAGCATGGCATTTCACAAACAACACTAACAACTTCAAGACATGATCAGTTCTCAGGAACAAAGCTAGCAGCACAATCTGCTTTCAACAAGCTGTGGATGTAGCTCGTTTCTTAGGCTTATAACACACACAGGTAAAGAAGTTAAAGAAGTATAAAGTAGTGACAGTGGTTTTACATCTTCATAATTAAACGAAAGGTCTTTAGCTCAAATCCTGCCACTGTTGGGACCTCGAGTCTGGGAGAGGGCTCCTCCAGGATGTCATTGCCCCAGTCCACAGGGAATGAGGGGTCACTGAATGGACTGAAGAGAGATCAATATTGGGACCTTTGAGCAAAGCCTTTAATCTCACCTCAACTGTAAGTCTTCCTGAGTATGGATCTCGGCCAAATGCTGCTCATGTTACTGAAAAGCTCTGGAAAAAGGGTTACTCATTGGATCTTCTCTGGACATCTGAACATAAGATTGGGTAGTGATCTTGACTCGTGCATCCTTGCCTTAGAATAAGGGCAGAGCTGGGGGTTCATAGTCAAAGAGTCTTATGGTGATCAGAGACGTTGGGTTTGCTGTCCTTCTTGCCTCCCGTGAGGTTGCCGATGTCTCATGTGATCCCTCTTGGCTGTGTTTCCTACCAGTTCTCCTCTTTCTAGCTATGCTGCTATAGCTAATGCTGCCGGGGTCTCATGCTACACTTGGCATCAGGATAGTTAATAGACACTGTGCTCTTAATCAATAACTAATTACATTTTCTGTTTTTCTCTCCGAGCTGTGTTCCGGCAGTTCCAGCCCCACCACATGATGTTCATCCGCTGGAGCTCCACTCAAGCTGCCTTCCGTCATCAGCTCCAGCCCCACCATACCCGGGCCACTTAATGCCGATGTGCATACTTCACATTTTATTCGAACTTTGACTCCATGACTTTAGTTTCGCTCTTAGATTTATCATCTACGCCGCCCAAGGAGGTTGGGTCCCTTTTTGAGTCTTGGTCCTCCCAAGGTTTCTTCCTATAACACTCAGAGTTTTTCCTTGCCACTGTCGCCCTAGGCTTGCTCAATTTGGGATTGGATGTAGTTATTAGGAGGTAATCTAAACTTGTAAAGTTGCTTTGAGACAATGCTCCATTGTAAAAAGCGCTATATAAATAGATCTGACTTGACTTGACTTGAAGATTGGACGTTAAAATCTCAGTTCTGCCAAGCTGCATTGTTAGAACCCCGATGAAAACTTTCAATTTCTCAGCTCAGTTGTCAGGCCCTCTGGATAAGGGCATAGGCCAATTGATTATACTATAATACATAATTATTTCTCAGTACAGTGGTACCCAGGTTCTCGACCACCTCGGAGTGATTCAGTGATTCATATTCACTTTCAATCCATTACTCACTAAATTTCATGAGACACTTTATTAAAAAATAGGACATTTGTCCCAAAGTGGCCATTTAGCATATGCATGTGCATTTGTGTCAACCAACCCACAAACAATGAAGTTTTCTCCCTTTTAATGCTTTTAGATCAGAACACTTCAACGAGAATCTAAAGTGCTATTTATTGAGTGGGACTGAATCTTCCGAATGCTGTTCTGTAAATGTGTCGCTTAATTTAATTTCTCTTTATAAATAAATCAAGTATCTATATAAGTAGAGCATAGCTGCCAAACCAGTCCTGGATGCATATTTTTAATGTGAGCTTCTCTGTGATTCATTGATTTTTCTCAATTTACATTTACAGCATTTAGCAGGTACTCTTATGCAGAAATGCTTTGTAATATCCTAAATGGACACTTCATTGATTTACAATGGGACACAATCTTACTTGACACAATCAGTTAATGATGAAGAGCTTTTATCAACAGCCCAACAATGGCAATTTGGCAGTGTTGGTACTTGAACCCAGTCCAGTACCTAAGCTGCTGAACCTCTGATATAATTGTCATTATTTGGAATTATTTATATCAGTATCATTTACATTTAGTGGAGGCCATTATCCAAAGTAACTTGCAGCTGACAAAATTCAAATAATGAAGGGTTAAGGACTTTGCTTAAGCACCCAAAGGTGGCTGTGGCCCAAGGGCGCCAGTCTCAATCCCTAAACCTACTGGTCCAGTACCTCAACTGCTGCACCAGCACAGACCCAATCTGCCCCATTGTTTACATAACATAATGAGATCATTTTTAATGAAAATCCAAGATAATACTTTTCCGTGATTAATTCATTAAATTTGATGATACGATAAATGTATCGAGATAACAAACGCCGTTTCCCCTGGTAACCAGGAAGCCATAAAGCGATGTCATCATATTTCAGGCCTTTATTTAATCAAAATGATATGGTGCTTCCTGCTCCTCTCTCACCGCTGCTCAGAAAATGATAGGGATATTTTATCCCATAGCCTCGGGTGGACGTTTTCAAAAGAGGCAGGCTTTTCAGAAATGAAAAGCTTGAGATATGCTCCTTGACATCTGTTCTGCACCCTTTATTAAAAACAGTTGAGGAATTGGGGTGTGAACTTTGTCGTGCATAGGAAGTTCCGACCAATTAATTTGTTTGTTTTGCCTTTGTCAGCAGCCTAGCAGACGGAAAGAGAAAACTTTAATGGAGGGGTGTGTTTCAGGTTGTCTGTCAGCCTGATAATTCAGGTTTCCAGACTGAACAAGTGTTTGTGAGCACCACACACTAACACTGTAACTCCTAAATTGTGTCTATATTATATATTCTCCTAAATCTATATGTGCAAAAGTCTTAGGCCACCACAAGGGTATAGTGACCAAATGAAACATATTGTTGATGATTAGACCCAAGTATTTCAAACATGGGATTTATCAGTCCATAATTCACATTTCCACATTTCCATTCCAGTCTTTGTGAGCCTTAGCATATCTTAGGCTTCTTGGTTTCTTGGCTGCTACCCTTCCAAAAAGACCATTCCTGGTCAAGCTTCTTTAGACTGTAGATGTCAGATGCTGCTGTTGCTCAACTGTAAGGGAAGGTCACACTACTTGCCACTGTTAAAAAAAAGCCTATAGAAGCTGATATTTTTCTGATATTTTTTCTGTTTTTTTATACTACATACAAATGTATTGTATTTTCAGGTTAAGTTTTAAAAAGACTGACGATTAATTAAATATGGTTATTATACCATTGTTAAAACATCAGTATATCTAATCTAATGGTGGCCTAAAACTTGAATGAACACATTTTTTATAGTTAATTTATTCTATTGTATATAATTCACCAAATGTATTGGTCCAGAATCCATGGGGCCCTTAGGTCATATAGCTCAGCCTCATTTGAAGTAGACAAAATGTAGTAATATTATAATATAGACTCATTCATACTTGGACGATAACCACCTGCGCCGCCGTGCCGCCATATATCAAGCGTTAGTCATGTGTGTATAAAAGTGTGTGTGTGTGTGTGTGTGTGTAGGATTAGTTTTAATTAGCTATAGTAAAAGGACCACACAAATATAGTATTTCGAATGTCTTTTTGTTAGCATTCTTACGCTACAGGAATACACAGTTAATGAAAGGACCTCACAAATATAGTAACACGAATGCGTCAACCCAAAACAGCAATATATGGTTAATGGTAGGACAACCGTGTGTGTGCAGAGTTAGAATTATTAAGTTGCAGTAATACTCTGTTAATGAAAGGAGCTCACTAATGTATTGACACAGACGCATGAACCCAAACAGTAATACACAGATAATGGTAGGTCAAACGTGTGTGTGTTTGGGGGGTGTACTGTTAGCATTATTTAATTAAAGTAATATATGGTTAAAGGTAGCACCCCTAAATATAGTAATACAAACCTGCGTGTGTGTAGGGATGGTATTTAGGTACATTTACAGCATTTAGCAGACACCCTTATCCAGAGCGACTTACAATTGATACAGTCTAAGCAATTGTGGGTTAAGGACCCATCAGTGGCAGCTTGGCAGAGGTGGGATTTGAACCCTGGACCTTCTGGTCCAGAGTCCAGTACCTTATCCCCTAGGCTATCACAGTCCCACAGTAGGTACAATAACACATGCATAATAGAAGTACCTCAAAATATAGTAATACTAACCTGTGGGTGTGTAGGGTTAGCATTATTTAGCCACAGTAACACACAGCTAATAGTAGGATGTCAAAATTACTGCATAGCATTATAGAATACTTCACATACAAGTGTGTATGTATTTTATAGCTACAGTAATGTATGGTAAATGGAAGGACAAATGTGGATGTAGGTATAACATTATTTAGCTTCAACAATATGTGGTCAATAAAATGTCCTGAAAAAAGTAGCAATACAAACATCTGTGTTTATGGGTATCCCCTAGGTCCAGGGGTTTCTCAGCTTCTAAGGTGCAGACTCCATGTAAGCACCCTCAACCGATCAGCAGGTTTCTACAGCGCTACCTCGGTTCTCGTCATTAATCCGTTCTAGAAGGCTCATCAAAAACTAGAAACGAGTACCAAGCAAATCTGTCCCATAAGCGATAATGTAAACTGAATGAATCTGTTCGGGACCTCCAGAAAATCCACACTGTATAAGCATTATAAGCATGAATGGAGTTGTATTGTACAGGAGCTCCCTGTTTTATGAAGGTTCTGACAAATCCATCTTAAGTTAAACGTATCATGAACTGAGGAGTTTGAGTTTTTGGTAGAGCGGTCTATAGAGCATTATAGCGGAGCCTATGATAAGTAATTAACCTACAGTTGGACAAAATCATTAACATAAAGCTTATTTTATAATAAAGTGTTGAAACATCTCATGTAATTTAGTGAGCAATGGATTGAAAGTGAAAAGTAAAAGCAAAACACTTAGGAACCTTTTTAGGACCCATGGACACTTATTTGCACTTAGAATGCAGCACAACACAACAGACATCTTCTCTGAGCAAGGCTATTGTGAATCTGAATCACTGAATCACTGTGTACTGAATCGCGAATTGTAAAGCATGAATCATGAATCGAGATTCGACTGAAACGAGTCGTGTGGCTCGACTGATACAAGTTTAAGCAAGTGTGCCAAGTACTGAGCAAACGATGAGAACCGAGACAAATTTTTCTAGTCAAGATGCATCGAGAACCGAATTATACGAATTCGGCGGTGGTCGAAAACCGAGGTACCACTGTCAAATTTGATTGATTCAATCAACTGCTCCACTGCAGAAACTGTAGAAGCCTCCAATGTCAATACCTTTGTCAGCTCAAGTAGATATTTTCTCGTAATTACGACATAATTATGTCCTTTCTACAACATACTTTCTTCTAATAACATCATGCTCAGAGATTTATTTTTTATTCTGTTTGGCAGCAATATGGCACTGTAGTAATGGGCCGGCAATGACTTGTGTGAAAAACTGTTGATGTTTAGGTCATACTTATGCGAAAATATGGAACATCCTAAAGTGTTCCCAAACTCTCAAACACCACTGTAAATATTAACTAGAGAGGTGCATTTCCTGAAGAAAATGCGAGTGTGATTGCCACTCTGCAATGGTCGGCCCTGAGCATACCCAAGGACCCCAAGGGGCCCAAGGGGCATCACATGTTACCTCAGATTGCACCCGGGACCAAGTCTGCCAAATTTCGTGGCAATAAGTCGATAATTGACTGAGTTATGGTCGATGACCTGCTAGGGGCCCCAGCACCCAGCCGGGCACGTCAGGGGCCTCATGGGCATCACTTGTCACCTCAGATTGCACCCGGGACCAAAGGCTGTTGAATTTTGTGGCCGTAGGTCAAAAACTGACTGAGTTATGATTCGTTAACTTTGGGCCGATTCATTTTCTATGGGAAAATTTTGGACTTTGAGGGGCCCCTATAGGGCCCCTGACAGACCAACCGAAAAGCCCAATACAAGCACACCATTCCCGACCAGACCAGATGCATTGGCGCTGGAACCGGGTCGATATCTCGAAAATTGCAGCAGTTGATACAATCCGAAAATCTGGATCTTGAGCGGAAAAAGGATGCTCTAAGCAAAACTGTGTTCTGTGCTTACTTTTGTCAGTCTACAATGCAGTCATTTTAAAACTATGCTGTAATTACTGTAATTCCCTAATAAAAGGTATTTATACTGTAATTTCGGAGTAACGTGACTCGAGGGTGCATGAGGTAGAATTTGGAGCTAGAGGTACATGTACATTTTCCGGATAGCCATGAATCTGCTGAAGGAGCACGAAACAAAAGCATAAACAAGGAGAAACACGAACACACAATGACTCGCTGAAGGACGAGAGAAGGATGACTACAGACTTATTGTCGTTTGTATATTAACTTTCATTATTTTATTTTACTCTTACTATTTTTATTTTACTGAACATTACTACAGTATATTAACAATACTTTACAACTAGATTATACAATCTTTATTATGTAGTCTACATATGGAGTATAATACATAGTACATAAACTATAGTCTATAACACTAATAGTATGTAGTAATGTACATGTATAGGCCCTTTAATAAGATGTAGTCATTGAAATGACTCTATGATAAGAAAAAGCCAGTAAAGTAGCACCACGTGTCATTATTTTTAGCTGGTTATAAAAATTTGGAGTTACTAATTTAGTGACATTTGACAACAACTCAAGAATTGCACAATTCCCTTGTACTTTATTCTAAATGAAACAAGCACAAGGGATAAGGTTCGTTCTTTTAAGGAAAAAAAAAGCCTAGACTATAATTACCATACCCAGGACTTCCCCGAGATCCCAAAATTCACGTTTGCATAAACAAAGCCAGACGTGCAAGTGTGTTGTGTCTCAAAATGACTATCATTAGTGGTTTCGTCAGTAAAATTTGCTGCATCTTTCTGAGAAAGGGCCAAGAGTTACAATAGCATTAGGAAGAAGAAGACAATGAGCTGGATGGAGCGTAACGTCTCCTTCCCACACAGGTATGTCTGGTCGAGTTAGTCAGGAGCCGAAAAGAATGTATTTCCATTATACTGAAAGTAGCTCTTAAAATGAACTGCACACTTACACACACGCACACCTATATATACACACTCACCGGACACTAGGGCATTAGGTACACCTGTTCAACTGCTGCTTAACGCAAATATCTAATCAGCCAATCACACGGCAGAAACTCACTGCATTTAGGTATGTAGACATGGTCAGTTTGACCTGCTGAAGAGCATCAGAACGATGAAGAAAGGTGATTTAAGTGACATGGCATGGTTGTTGGCGCTAGATGTGCCGGTGTGAGTATTTCAGTAACTCTACTGGGATTTTCACACAGCCATCTCTAGGGTTTACAGAATGGTCCGAAAAAGAGAAAATATCGAGAGAGGGCAGTTCTTGGGGCAAAAATGCCTTATTGATGCCAGGGCTCAGAGGAAAATGGCCAGACTGATAGAAAGGCAACAGTAACTCAAATAACCATTTGTTAAAGGGCATCTCTAC
Organism: Ancistrus triradiatus; assembly: GCA_025084515.1. Taxonomy (NCBI): domain Eukaryota; kingdom Metazoa; phylum Chordata; class Actinopteri; order Siluriformes; family Loricariidae; genus Ancistrus; species Ancistrus triradiatus. Next base: position 136,526 of record JAJAGP010000487.1, on the reverse strand, counting down.
ACACCTTGTCAAACCCAACGCACAACCACGGGCCTAGTGGTTAAGGTACTAGACTATGGATCAGAAGGTCCAGGGTTCAAATCCCACCTCTGCCAAGCTGCCGCTGTTGGGTCCTTGAGCAAGACCCTTAACCCACAATTGCTTGGATTGTAAGACTGCACCAATTCTAAGTCGCTCTGGATAAGGGCATCTAATAAATGCTGTAAATGTAAATGTAAATATATATGGCCTACAACAGCAGGAGACCACACCGGGTGTCACTCCTGTCAGAACAGGCAACTGAGGCTACTAAAATTGGACAACAGAAGATTGGATAAACATTGCCTGGTCTGATGAGTCTCAATTTCTGCTATGACATTCGGATTGTAGGGTCAGAATTTGGCGTACACCACACAAAAGCATAGTTCCATCCTGTGTGGCATCAACGGTCCAGGCTGGTTGTGGTGTAATGGTGTGGGAGATGCTTTCTTGGCGCACTTTGGGCTCCTTAATACCAACTGAGCGTCGATTACATGGCACAGAACACATGTGCATCCCTTTATGATCCCTCTTCTACAGATGATGTCACAAAGCTGTTCACTGTACTCAAATGGTCTCCACAGGTCTCCTCTGGGATGTGGTGGAACGGGAGATTGGCATCATGGATGTGCAGCCAACAAATCTGCAGCGACTGTGTTCTGCTATCAGGTCAATATGGACCAAACCAGATCTAGCACCTTGCTGAATCGACACCACAAAGAATTAAGGCAGTTATAGCAAAAGTGGTTTTAGTTAAGAGTACATGCTTGGTGTTTTTGTAGTAATAGACCAGCTCTAATTAAATACAACAAGTTGCGTTTATCTTCCTCGCCGTCGTTTAACTTCTTTCCATCCTTTTTGTTTTGCCATTCAAGCATTGACGTAAGGCTTTGGAAATATAATAGTGTCGCATGCCAAGAGAGTCATCTTCATTTCTTAAGTGGGCGGTTTAAAACCAACCCAGCAAAGTGGCACTAAAGACACTTTAAGCGAAACCTGGGAGTTAACTGTACCAGAGCAATTACGTATGTCTGCTGGACCCGGTCTCAGTATGCGTGGGAGTGTTTTTAATGTCACATGTCGTGAAGAACGCCTACGGTCTTAGGCAAAGTTTGGTCACGCTGGTACGCTCTGCTGACTCTCTAAATGAAAAGATGTTCTGTAGGGAACAACCGATCCTCTACACATCCAGTCACACTGATATTGGCTAGTGTTCCTGGGACTAATCGTTTTTAAAATAATAATAACCCCTTACCCTTACAGCTTGTAGGTCTAACATTGTAGGTCATTTCATGTCATGCACAATGTGTGTAGGCTGTCTTCTGCACATGTTCAATATTGGCTTGGTAACTGAAAGTGCATGGCTCCTTAACAATGTCCAGTAAGTGTACACTGGTTAAAAACCTAGTAACAATAATTTTATGAACTGATATCATCTGCATTGTGTATGGCCCACCACTGCTCTCCAAAAAGAACATTGCTGCTCGTCTGCAGTTTGCTAAAGATCACGTGGACAAGCCAGAAGGCTATTGGAAGAATGTTTTGTGGACGGATGAGACCAAAATAGAACTTTTTGGTTTAAAAGAAAAGCGTTATGGTTGCAGAAAGGAAAACACTGCATTCCAGCATAAGAACCTTATCCCATCTGTGAAACATGGTGGTGGTAGTATCATGGTTTGGGCCTGTTTTGCTGCATCTGATTCTAGCAAGACGCTTGCCATCATTGATTGTGAACATGAATTCCTGAATGTATCAGAGCGTGTTCGGGGTAAAGAAAATGTCCAGACATCTGCCATGAACTGAATCTCAAGAGAAGTGGGTCCAGTCAGCAAGACAACGACCTAAGCACACAACCTTGCTACCAAAAATGGTTACAGAAGAAAAATTTCGATTTTTTTGGAAGGCAAGTCCAAAGGCCTGACCTTAAAATAGTCCGAATGAAATGGTTGTGGAAGACCTGAGCTAAGCAGCTAATGGAGGGTAAACCCAGCAACATCCAAGCCTAATCTTTCTGAACGGAGGATTGGCTGTTCAGGTAGCCAGCTGTTTATGGTCGCAAGTTAAAAGACAGATTTTTATTTTCTATTATAATTCATTACAATTGTTAAAACCTCAGTAGTTAAAGTGAATGGATGTTTATCAGATGGTTGTTAAACGGCGCATACCTGTACAAGGTAGTGGTTCCTAATAAAATGGGTACAACTTCAAATGCATCACTAGTACCATTTATCTGGCTTTTAAGTAAGCTGAACTTAGTTGAACTTGCATACACCTCGTGTCACTGTCATTTATCTTTTTCCTTCATTCTCTCATTTTTCTCCTCTGCCTTTCATATGTCACTCATGGAAAGCAGCATGAGGGCTATTTCGAGCTAATATACTACACTCTGTGACTGCATATCACTCAGGTGCATTCCTGTCCTGTCCGAACACGTCCAAAGAAAAGAACATCATACAGCCAGTACATAACAGCGCCATGCCTGTGCCCTGCTTCACTACTGTTTTCAGCACTCCCTCATCAGTATGCCCTCACACCCCAAAAGTGCACATCACCTGCATCGCACGTGTAGTCGCTTGTAACCCTGTAGGAGGAGTTCTTCCAATAAGCATATGCAGCAGGAACAACATAGCTGCGTATAGGGGGCCCTAGAAGTCAAGCATTATGGGGGTAATGTACAGTACTGTGCAAAAGTCTTAGGACACCATTAGATAAGATATAACATTGTTTATATATACAGTATTGTCTGGCCATGTTCTAATAAAGAGACTGAGAAATATATATATGCTAAAGCTCATAAAGACTTGAATGATCAGTGGAAAAGATTATTATGGAGTGATGAATCCAAAGTTTTAACTTTTTGAGCCCAATCACCGGCAATATCTCATATATGGTCATTATACCATTGCTAAACCACCAAATCTAATGTTGGTCAAAGACTTTTGCACAGTACTGAAATTGTATATATTCTGTGCAAAAGTCTTAGGCCACTGTTTGATTTGTAGTTTTAGCCATGATATAATGACCATATATAACATTTTGCCCGAGGATTAGACCCAAAAACCTGGATTTGGCCACGCCCAAACTCTTTTCCACTGTCTTAATCCCTTTGTCCTGCGCTCTTGTGGGGGAGCTTAAAACATATTAGCCTTTTTCACCGGTTTCCGGCTTCTGAAAAAGTGGTTTCTTGGCTGCTACCATTCCAAAACAGACCATTTCTGATCAAACTTCTTCGGAGTGAAGGGTCAACTTGGCATCCCGATGAAGCTGCCAGATGCTGCTATTGCTCAAGTATGAGGGGAAGCCACACTAAATACTCGCCACTGTAGCCTACAGAAGCTGTTTTTTCTAAAACAAACAAACAAACAAACAAACAAACAAAAATACTGCATATACATTCCCTGTATTTTCTGGTTGTATTGTAATAGAGAAATAACAATATTTGGTCATTATACAATTGCTAAAACAATGGTATAGGTAATCTAATAGTGGCCTAAGACTTTTGCACAATACTGCATATGAAGTCAATGGAAAAATGGCATATTGCACCAACACAAATAAAACAGCCACTGTAATGCTTTCCGTTGGTTTTTCAGTATGGTAGTTGTTTCATATAACAAAGCGTGTGCTCCTGTTGTCCCTGTGGAATAGAACAAAGACCTAAACCCTATAGCTTCACATCTCAGCAGGGCTCTGGCACTTCCACTGCCAGTCCTGGAGGTCACGCACCTTCATAAATCATCAGCGTGACAAGATGCTTTAAACCACACAGGGATTGAATTACCCTCTCCTTCTACTAACTCTTTCCACGCACCATTTTCTGGTGCCAATGAAGCCATGCCCATAGATTAGCATGACGTAATGCGGGGCTGCTCTTCGATAGATGTGAGGCTCTTTGAAGTGACTGCTTCCAGAGACTTTACTTACCAGATTAAGCCTGCATCAAACAAAAACAAGCTTCTGAAGGAGGGGGATGAAGAGACGTAGGAGAGAATCAGTGTGGCAACCCAGACAAGCAGACAAACAACTCTCATACATATTCAGGTGCACTTCAGTGTGCCGAGCTTCAGCAAGCTGCCACGCTTTCATTAGCGTGTTTCGATTTAGTGCAGTAGACTCACCAAGACAAAGTCTGTGCTGTATAAGAACAGAGCAATTTCATTTGCTTAATGACACAACACTGGAAGCATGGCGATGCCCTCAACCTTCAGGTCAATCGTCTAGCATCTACTCTACGGAGCTATCACTGGATAAAACATGAACTTGTCATTTTAAGACACAGTATTTAAATAAACAGAGTCTGGGTCCGCAAAAAAATCAGATAACTGCAGAAATCCGACACACTGATGGTGGACCTGAGCCACTTCTGCCCACAACAAACTCAATAGTCCACTATTTTAACCACTGATCGGGTCAATAGTCTCAAATGTTAACATCCAACTCACCACTGGCCATAAATATAACCCCCACCTTAATATAATATGGTCAGCGTGGCAGAGTTTAACATTACAAAACCTGTGCTCCTGTCCAACATCTGGACTACACCAAAGAGACTGAACCCGAAACCCAGCTTCACATCTCAGCACGACACCACTGACAGTCCTGGAGGTCGTGTGTCTTATAAATCTTCAGTATCTTATCCAGTCACCAGCCTATAACATGAATCCCTCAACTTGATGATCAATCATTCAGTATCTTCACCACTGCACAGACTTTGAAGCCTCAACATTCTGGTCAAGGTCCAGCATATTAACCACTGATCCACCACTACTCATACAGGAACTCTCAAACTTCTAGTCAGTAGTGTAGTACCTTCACCACTAAGCCACCACTGCTCATAACACGAACCATCAACCTATTGAATGTATAGTAGTAGTAGTAGTATAGTAACTTATCCTCTTAGCCAAGACTGCCCATAGTATGAATCATCAACCTTCAGATTAATAGACCAGTATTCTAAGCCATAAACCACCATTGCCCATAAAAAGTGAATGAACATGTAGTCCACCAGCTTAATAATTTAGCCCCTCAACCTTAAGATACCATGGTCAACAATTTAGAAGACCTTAACAGTTTAACAGATTACCTGGGCTCCCTTTTCTCTATGGAAAAAATACACTATAGACATCCAAGCTTCACATGTCAGCATGAATATGGCCCTTGTATTGACAGCCCAGAAGGTCAAGTGTCATTTACATCTTCAGTATCGTAACCATAAGCCACAACTGCACATAACACAAACCCTTAGCCTTCTGGTCAACAGTTTAGTATCTTAATCTGTAAGCCACCATTGTCCATAACATTGTCTATTAACCTTGTGGTTAGAAGTAAAGTAAGTAACCACTGACTCACCACTACAGATAACATGAACCTTCAAATTTCTGGTTAAGAGTACACTACCTTATCTACTCAGCCACCAATGCTTATAACGTGAACTCTAAACTTTTTGACCGCATTACATTCTCTGAAAAAGGTCGTAGAGCGAAATGGTCGTTGACCGGACATTACCATAGTCACATAATATTTTGCTACTGTACTGGAAATAGAAATGGTATTTTCACAAGTATTTGGGTCACCAAATACTTATTTTCCACCATGATTTACAATTAAATTCTTTAAAAATCCTACAATGTGATTTCCTGGATTTTTCCCTCATTTTGTCTCTCATAGCTGAAGTGTACCTATGATAAAAATTACAGACTCTCTCATCTTTCTAAGTAGGAGAACTTGCACAATCAGTGGCTGACTAAATACTTTTTTGCCCCACTGTATGTCACTTAGGGTTTAACAAAACCTGTACTGCATGACACATGTCGGCAAGACTCTAAAGAAAGCTCACTGACTTCAAACCCATTTATAATGGAATACAGCAGTTTGAGCAACACTATATGGAACACATTAATGTGAAAAGCTTTTATGAATTTTTCAGCCAAATCTCTTTGGGAACAAAGCTCTAAATCAGACACCGGGACTGTGTTGGTGCAGTGGTTAAGCTACTGAACTGTGGGCCAGATGGTCCAGGGTTCAAATCCCACCTCTACTGAGCAAATGCCTTAACCCACAATTGCTTGGACTGTAAGACTTTATCAGTCTTATGTTGTTCTGGATAAGAGCATCTGCTAACTGATTTAACGTAAATCTGAATAGTGCATAATTTCAGAGATTAGGTGGGAAACCGTGTGCTTATGCATGACAAAGATGGTTGCATTGAAACGACAAAACCTTTGGGAAAGTTTAAGCACCTGGACTGAAAATTTAAATAAGACAAATATATTAGCAAAAGCTTTGGGAGACGTTCACGAACTTTGTCTCATTCTGAGCCTTTATAATTGCAAGTTTATTTGTAGCTAGACGAAGTTAAATAACACAGTAATAATTCTGTATTAACCTCATTTAAAAGCTGCCCTACACAGAGTTTTCTTGCATGCGCACATGAGCTTTCCAGTAAAATATAAAAGCCCTTGAGACCCATTTGATGAAACATCTGCTCCAAGTTAAGCCGGTGTGTTTTGAAAGCTTTCGCATGTACTGTTATTTTTTACACTGACATAAACTGGCTACTTTTGGAGACTAGTAGTGTCAACGCTTTTTCCACTTCAAAATCCAAAGTAAATGGTTAGTGTGAGTCAAGTTTCCTTCATCCGTTTGCAAACTCCTACTCTGTTTGTGTGATCTGGCAATGGTGCTGGTGCTGAGCTAGCTTTGGCACGGCAAACATCCTGCCCCGTTCACAAGCCCGAACCAACAGACTCAGCTCTGTGCTCTCTTTTTTTATCCCGACTACCAGCAACCACAGTCACGTCTCAATAAGGGACTCCAAACCAAACTGTCTTGTTTTCTGAGAGCTCTGGTGGAGCTGAGGCTCATTACGGAGGAAACGGATGGTGAAACGTTCTGCTGGTTTTCCAAATAAATCTCGCTTAACCCTAGAGAATGTACATTCCTCCCTCTGTGGTCTTTTATTGTCTGTGTTTTTGACGAAGACGGATTAAAAAAGACGAAAGTGGTGGTGGTTTAAGTCAGTGCCTTTGTTTTGAATCTGTGCGCTCGCTTTGAATCATTCATTTTCTGCTCGTTTCTCCACTTTGACATGACCACTGTGCAATTCGTCCACCATATCTACCACATCTGTAGCACATGTGTTTACCATGGACAAGTTCAGCTTCTACAGCTTCTTGCACCAAGGAATGAATTGAAACAAAACTGACTTGAACTTATTTCACTCACTCTCACATTGAAGTCCAAGGCCACCTGATGAAGTACAAACTATCCATTCTTTACATACAAACTTTACATCCTAGAAACTGCTAGTTGCCAGGTCTGGTTATTCTAAGTGACTTTGGGGTTATTTTCTGTAAAGTCACTTCCAAATATTGGTAGTTTTGGATTGCAGGTTTTTGGGACTTGTAAAAAGTGGTGTTTTTTTAAGATGTAAAGTTAAAATTTCATTATTATTGTTATTTTTTCACTGATCAATTGGTAACTCTCTAACATTGTAGTGGGTCACCTGTTTGGGGCTTTTTTGAGCCATTATGCTTCTTTTGGGCTTGTTTCCATAGCCCTTCTTTCTTGTTTTCCCATGTGGGATCTGGCAACCCTGGAATTAAACACAGCACCTGTGAAACTTACAACTTATTCAGCCTTACAATCCAACAATTGTGCGTTAAGGGTCTTGCTAAACACTGGACCTTCTCCACAGACAAACAGTGGAAGTAGAATGACCTTCTGGTCCAGAGTCCAGGCACCTTAACCGCTAGGCTACCAGAACCTACCATTCATAATATAAAGAAGACATTTCTGGACCTTCTCCACAGACAAACAGTGGAAGTAGAATAAGCTTCTGGTCCAGAGTCCAGGCACCTTAACCGCTAGGCTACCAGAACCTACCATTCATAATATAAAGAAGACATTTCTGGATTCTCCATGGACAAACAGTGGAAGTAGGATGGGTTGTACTGATACCCCAGTGACTCTCAGTATGGAACATTTATGGATTTCCACTTCTAACAAGACAATTCATCAACTTTCTGCCCTGCTGTCTTTAAAGAAAGTCCATAGAGAATTAATTTGCCAACCTTGACTGAGAACTTGGCTGGCCTGCACAGAACACTGATCTCAGCTCCATCAGACATCTCTTAAATATGCACTGGAATGTCAAATGTGAGCCAGCTTTAACATCATCCAACATCAGAAGAGGACCTCACAGTCATGTTCCAAAAGCTAGCGGAAAGCCCTTTTAAAAGAACAAAGGCTGTTGTAGCAGCAAAGTCGGGGGCAAACTCCATACTAATCAATGTTTTGAATTTATTTTTTGGATGTCCCCAACATTTTGTCTACATAGAGCATTTTAGGCCTATGCTAGCGATGGGCAGGCTGGCCAAACCTCTGATTAGTGTTTTCTAATATGATAGACTCATTATAAGAAGCATTAAAATGAGTCGAAACGTGCCTAAGTTCAAAGTCAAAGAGCAGATCACGACATGTTGTGTGGCAATCCACAATTCAGTTTTGTTCTTTTTCCAAAGCTGTGAAACATCACATTTAATATTTAAAAAATCAAATGAAAATACTGCCTTTGTTCCTTAATTGGATTAAAAAAAAAACATTCCTTTGGGCCTGGGTCTTTTTAACTGGGGCTGCTTTAAGTGCAAGCTTTGCCAGAGCCATTTGCCACTTCAAAGCCCAAGATACGCTCCCATTCAAACACACACTCCTACGCACGCCTACACACGTATCAAAAAAGCGAGCCCTTTTTAGCTCAGCCCTTATTTCCCTTCAGTGGTGCATGAGGTTTTTATTAGAGACTCGTTGGCAAGAGCCGAGCAGCAGAGACTCACAGAGAGCTTGTTTAAACCTCTCACATCAGGCAGACGGCAGATTCTTTGCTCGGCCATCTGAAATGCATCAGCCAGGCCGCTCTGGCGTATTAGGCTGCAGGGATATGATGGCATATAGGCAAAAAGGCGTACACACTTTCAGCCCCAGACAGGAAGCCAGGCCTGCTGCCAGTGTTTCCCATGACCTACCTATAATGCAATTAAGGAACGTCCACATTAGGCCAGGTTAAATGAATACCTTATTGGAAAATGGGGAGTGGTACGCACATTACGCAACAACAACACAAACAAAACGGACTTTCTCCGTCGCTGGTGTACAAATAGACTCCCGTCCAAATGTGTACTCTGCTCTTCCCCACCCGTGGATTGCGTATCGCCAGCTGCAATAAGCTCCAGATGGAAGCTGGCGTAACTCCAGGCAAGACCCTGGATGTGGTGAAGACACACAGGCACATTCCTTGGGGCAAATAGAGGGCCCAGAACAAACAAGAGAGAGAGAATGTGTAGCTGGGATGGAACAACATAGGACAAGAAACCATATGTGTGTCCTGTTAAAAAAAACAATCATGACAGGAAATATTAAAGCGTGAGCTCTCAGAGAACTACTTTGCCAGCTCTACAAAAACAGCTACACTAAACATCTGTTCTGGACCATGACACAGAGTTGTGTAATCAGCAACACTATTCTGAATCTCGGTCGGCTTTTAATGCAAAACTACATACCTGGCAACCTGACAAAATGAGTGTAAAGCTAACTTCATTAAGTAACTCTCACTCAGTTACTAACATGGCAGCAGTGGTGTTTCTACACTCATTGTCTATTTTATCAGTTCGACTTCTATACAGATGCACTTTGTAGTTCTACAATTACTCTGTTTCTCTACATACTCTGTTCTCTAATGGTCAAGACCCTTACAGATCAGCTACTGTTTGGGTGGTGGTGGATCAATAAAAACTCCAGCAGCACTGCTGTGTCCGATCCACTCGTACCACCAAAACACACACTAACACACCGCCACAACAGTGATCCACTACCCAGTTCATCACTGAGGGTCCTGTCCATCAGGGAAGAGAGTAAATGGGACTAATAAAGTATGCAGAGAACCAGATGGACTTCACTTTGTAATTACAAAGTGCTTCTCTAAGGTAAGTGGAACTGATAAAACTGACACAAGTAGGTGTACCTCAAAGTGACTGGTGTGTGTGTAGATGAAATGACTCCTCAGTTATCTCCAACTGCCTGCCTTTGATTCTTCCCAGTATAAGTAAACAAGGAATGTGATTAATTGGACATAAACGTTTAAATTCTATAAGGCTAACAAATTCAGTAACTAATAATTTGTAAGATTTTAAAGCTATTCAGCTGTAGCCGACGCTCTTCTCAGGTTCCAACGATCTCCTCAAAGTCCTCCTCTCTACTCTTAACAGTTTTCCACCATAGGAGCTCTTTTAGGGGTTGAAATGCTTTATGAATAACTTTCATCTTTACTAGGATCTACTCCTTTTGAGACGGAAACGCCCATAATTTGAAGATTTTTCTTAGAATTTCATCACTAGGAGCTAATCTAAGCACTACGAATATGGCCCCAGGTTTACTATGAATTTTGATAGAACATTTTTTTTCATAGTAGAACTGTGAAATAATTCATGGTCAAAGTATAAAAGTTTCTGGTCACCCAAGTGTACAGTTATAGTATGAAATTTTACCAATTTTTTTCCAAATTACCAGTCATAAGCAGCTGCAGTCACGTATCCCACTCTCTAATTTGATTGTTTTACCCCTACCAATGTATCTTTGCATCTTTATCTACTTCTGGTGTATTTCAGTGTACATTGTGTACTTCTCCTCCTCTTTGTCACACCTTTTTCTCAAGCGGCATCTGCTCTTGAAGGCCACCATAGTAAATAACCATCAGTTCTTAATGACTCACCTGGTTAACTTAAATAACAATCATTTAAAAAAATCTTATGATCAAAATGTCCACCTTAACACCGTCAAGCCATTCACAGCTTTACTACAAAATTTCACAGAGCATTTTTTCCTGGGTCTTCACTCTTTAAGGCAGTGTTTAGTGCATAACCAAAATAATAGCTTATCACTGCTTAATATATTCTCCCAAGTGGTTTCCCAGGAACACAACGACTTGTGATAATTACACAGTTGGCTAGGCAGCTATGGCCACTACCATATATTAGTAAAGCTGTACAAAGCCTGCCACAAACGATAACAGAAACGTCTAGGTAGATCCACAACAACTATGACTTTACATGGATGTGTTATATCAGTTATATCATTCAAGAAGCCACGCTCAAACGAAATATCCTCACATATTCACCTTGGTATGTTCTCATCATTGGTTCATATAGACCTGGCAGGTCAGAAGATTACAAATAATATTCGTGTACATTCAAACATAGATCATACACTATAATCTAAGGTAATACGTATAATCAGGTCTTTGGCAGCATCCGGTAAAGCAGACATGCATAAATGGGGTGAGCGATGCTCACGTTTGGTTACGTTTGGTTAAAAGAGTAGAAATAGCTCCTGTAGAGTGGCACAAAGGAGGGAAAGGTAGAAGGTTAAGAAGGACGTTTTTGTCTTTTTAATAGCACCGCACTTTTCTTTTTACCAGTCCCCTGGCTGCTGCTTTCATGTGTGTGGGCGGACGGCGTTGCAGAAATAGAAAGTGAACGACGTTGATAGGAGTGACCAAAGGAAACAGTGTGAAGCAAATAAACGTTGTTGTTTCCAGCCACGCCTTTATTGGTTTGTTCATATCATTTTACCAAAATAAACATCTCCAATGCAAACTGCGCAGAACTAATTGGGGTTTGATGTGCAGAACAGATGACTCTCCGGACTCTCGCGCTTACATCACTTGCTTGGTCTGCAGTCAATTTTCTAGCAATGATGTAAGTGTAGTTTTGAAGTAAAGTCTAGACCTTACTAACGTTTAGATTCGCATTTGGGGTTTTCACTTGCGTCCATCGGTAATGTTCATGGGAAAGTCGAATCTAGGCTTCCCAGAATCCACCTTGCATGCTGCTCCTGCAGAAACAATTAGAGGAGAGACTTCTGGCCAGAAGTGTGTACTAAAAGGGATTTAACAGACCACAACCTTCTTGTTATGGAGAAAAACTTGAGGGGTATGGTACAATCCTGCTATTTTGCATGCATTGCTTTGGCCATTGCTTGAAACTCGGACAGATCGGTTATAAAGCTTCTTCAATTTATGAAGCAGATCTGCTTAATGCCTTTAACAATTCAGTGTTACTCCATGACTCGTCTCTGCTCTTTATTGGAGGGTACCAATTCCAGGTTCTGCAATGTAAATACAAACTTGTCTACTCTGCTATAAATTACCTGGTAATAAGTAAAGCAGTCAATTCTGATGCAAATGATGTGGCCAGAGCCGAAGCTCTTTTCACTATAACCAATAAGGCCTTTGTAAACCTTACTAGTGGAAGTGAGTCGCAGAACCTAATGCCCCATGGGCCAAATCCACAAAAGTGTTGAATCAGAGATTTTATGAGTACAGAAAGAAAACCGTCTTCTTAGACATCTTCAGTGACCCACACAGCATCATTTTCTCTCACACGTCAGCTCCACTAAGCTGTAGATTGAAGGTTAGTGCACGTCCATTGGTGCATGGGAAGCCAGGTCACGCTATAAAGGCAGCCTTCAGATTTGCAGTTGTAAACAGGATTCTAAAAAGAAGAAGTCATCCTTAAAAGAACAGGTTTGCAATCTGAAAACAAGTCCAAATTTGGCCTTACTGAGAAACAAAGTGTGGTAGCTCCGAATGGCTTGACAGCGACGCTAAGCTGTACCCGTTCTGTCTCAGTGTTAACAGTCTTTGCAGTCTGATGAGCACATGCCATTAGTCATATTTTTTAGTTTTATTTCCTCCCTGGCAAATTGGGCAACAAGTATTCTTTTTGTTTCTGTAGCGGTTATGGATTTAGGGAGACAAGATGGTAACCCAATAGCCAAACCTTCCACCTTTTAAATCCAAGCAATCCCACACATTCATATTGGGCCAATTTCGAGTGACCAATGAACCTATCCCATGTCTTTGGAATTTGGGAAAAATAGAAAATTTTTGGGTCCAACTGTCGACAATATGTCATATATGGTCATTACACCATTGCTGAAACTACAAATCTAATGTCGGACAAAGACATCTGCCCAGTACTCTATGTAAAACCAGTTTTGTAACCATCTCCATCTTGCCTTCCAGCTCACAAGCTTCCTGGATTTAATATTCCGCTCAGTGTTTTCTTCAGCCTCCTGCATTTTGACCCATGCTCCATGGTGACAACAGCCCAGCGCAAACATCCAGCTACTCCGTAGCCTTTTATACCGCTTATCCATCAAAGGTGTAAACATAATGCTGCGGTCCATCAGGATAAAGATCTATTAAGACAGATGGGGTCAGGCCGTGATGCTTCACCATTCAATCCTCTGACTTTAGAAAAAACTCAATGAGGTGGAGAAGCCAGATCAAACCAGATAAGCTTCAAAACACAGGGCATTTTTTTCTTGCGAGGTTTTACAATGAGTCGTTTTCGGCCGGAACCGGGTTTTTTTTTTAAACTTTTTTTACTATAGATCCCACATATCGTTTATTCGAGTTTTTACCACAGGCTTGTTCATGTAACGCAGAGTTCAAGAAGTTAAAAGCAGGAGCCCCAAATATTCGCTTGGACTGGTCATATATCTTTTTCTACAGACGCCACAGGATTACAGAGCAGCTGACATATTACACCAGTGCACTCTAATTAAATCACATCGAGCTTACATTTCTGGGAAAAGTCATTTCCTCTTTTTTAGGCAGATATAACTCTGTTACATGACAAAAGTTGTACTTTTTTTACTACGGAGTGATGTACGGCTTTAAGCACACACACAGTACAACAAGCCATGACATTAACATGGAATTGGTTCCCTGTTCTTGCCTATACTTTCCTCAAAGCCTTTCCCACTCTTTTGCAAAGATATCTTTGGGGGATTCAGTCCCATTTCAGCGGAGGTCCCATTTCCGCGAGGTGTCATACCACTGTTGTAGGGTCATAAAGGACTCATCCGCGGTCAGCACTTCAATTCGTCCCGAAGGTGAATTGGATGGCGTTGAGGTCAAGTCTTTGTACAGACCAGCCACCCACCCCACGTTCTTCACACCAAACTTGACAAACATTCTCTCTATAGACCAATGCACAGGGGCGACTGTCAAGCTGAAACAGGAAGTGTTTCCACAAAGTTGTGTGAGCACTATTTTCTCTAGGAGGTCATCGTATGCTGCCAGTATAGTTAATAAGGTTTTTCCCTTCGCCGGAAACTCCATCCCAAACAATCAAACCACAGCTCCTGACCCTAGAGCATGATCCCACTTATACTGCATTCTAAATTGAAGTTCAAGAGGTCAGGAGTATGGAGTGAAACACACATGTAAAGGCCTACATAAACTAGACACATATGTGCCTCCATACCTTGGGCCAAACTGTGTACCCAAATTGAAATGCACAAACGGCACACTTGCCTAGTCCTTTTTTATTATAAGTGAGTTTTTTGAGCTTATTCCTTCTTTAAGTTGTTGCTTTACAAATATTAGTAGTCCATGGGTTTAGCGATTATTGGGGATTTGTTTCTAAAATGTAGTTGCTTGTGTGGGGGCTTGCTCTCTGATCCCCTCTCTCCACTATACCTAATACCGTGAAACTACTAGTTTGTCGTGTTGCACGTTCCATCCATAACCCCGTTCCATTTACATTTACAGCATTTATCAGACGCCCTTATCCAGAGCGACTTACAATTGGTACAGTCTTACAATCCAACAAATTGTGGGTTAAGGGCCTTGCTCAAGAACCCAACAGTGGCAGATTGGCAGAGGTGGGATTTGAACCCTGGACCTTCTGGTCCAGAGTCCAGTACCTTAACCACTATGCCACGTTCCCTCCTACCCTTCCACATACAAATCAAAACTGGATCACTGATGGTCCATCAATGATGCCGTTTTGTTTTTATGATCTCATTTTCATCTTTAGTTTACTTTCCTCATTTTTTGTTGGCCAGCTGGTTTTGTTCTAGGTCTTTAGAGTAAAAAAAAAAATACAGGTTGGAGTATTTTTGAAATGGTTGCTTGTGAAACATTTGTTATCCATATATATATATATATATATATATATAAACTCAATTTACTTTTGGGCTTGTTTCCATAGACCTGGCTGTTTATTCCTCTTGCGAGATCTGGCAACAAGGGACAAAAGTTGGGAGACTGGAAAACAAAAAGGCACCCTCTATGCCAAATTATTTCACAGGTGTGCCAAATAGACAAAAAGTGGTTTTGGTCGAAGTGGTTTTGGCATAAATAAAAGACAGGTTACACAGAAAAGAATATAAATTCACTGCTAAGTATGGTAGATCTTAAATTTGTGGGCTGTTTTATTGAAGGAACCCCATTAAGATGCTCGACAACCAGGACTGAAGAACCATAGTTGAATGGAAATTTACCTTCCTCTTCCAAGAAGCTACTGAGCAATTGTTGGGTTTCAGTAGGATCACGATTCAAACCATGCATTCAGACCACACAAAAAGGTTTAGCGAGTCAACTTTTGACATCGTTACCCGAGACTTCTGACTTAATCCTCGTCAAAAACCTGTAGGGTGAGCTGACGAGGAGAGTCCGGAAAGTTCTGGAGAGATTCACTATTGACTGCTGTTACGTTGAACATGAGGCGTCAACACAGTTTATTTTCACAGATTGTAAAAGGTTTCTCCGTGGTACGAGGTTAAGCGAGAAACCACAACGGTGTTTTCATAACCTCCACAAGGGCGCTAATCATGCTGTATGGCTTTTCCATTCGCGGACCTTCAAAGAAAGAATAGGATGGACAGTGGCGCCACCTGCTGGTGCTTCAGCCATCACTACTGATTTAATAAGTAAACTACTTACTTATTGAATATCCGTTTAGTCACATCCTGTCCAGAACTGAACAACCAACACATCACATGACTATTATTAGCTGTGACACATGATTCACCTATGCCCTAGTTGGTATCAGAATACTGGAGATGAGTCACAGTCAGGATCCGAATTGTAACATCACAAAGGTGGCATCAGGATCTTTTTGAGTGAGATGTTGTCTGGACAGAGATCTACAGGGATGCGAGATCTTTTATCCTTGCCGGCTCTCAAGTCTGGACATCTGCTCACCAGCAACTCACACACTTCCAAGTGGCCCTGCTCAGCAGCCTGTGCACACACACATAGAACACACTGATACCACTTCAATACCCCTCAAGACCAGTTCAACTCAGAGATGCAACTCAAAGATTTTGCCTTTTTTCCAGAAGATCAAAAGAGCTGATTTCATCCAAAAGGGAAAAAAGTGACATTTTTGACTGAAAAAAGGTTACTATCAGACTGGACCATGGATACAAACATGGATTCAGGTATGAGCTTAACATCCAACAGGACACTGACCAGACATTACCATAGTCACATACTTCTAGACTACTGTAATCTAAATACAAAGGACATTTTCACAAGAAACTGTGCACAAACGATACCTAATGAATGTGAGCCAGTTTGTATAGTTATAGGTGAGAGAGAATATACATGTAGTGGGAGCTTTAAAGTGTGTGACAAACTTCTGCTCTTTAACTCCCGCCTCCCTGCTTGTAGATCTGCAGAGTTGACTGGCTTTTGCAGAAGAAGCAAAACCCTCTGCACTAGAGTGCAACAAAACAATAAAAATACTCTGCCAGTACATAAATAAGCAATTAACATTGTAATCTGTAATAATTATTAAGTAAAATTCGACACTTTCTATGTTAAGTTATTATATATTTATTATATATTTAGTGAACAAACAGACCTTGTGGGGCCAAATATCCATACAGCGATGCAGGCGCTCTAAATAGATTCTTTCTCCAATATGACAGACAATGATGAAATAATTCATAACCACTTGATGGCGCTAATGGTAGCACTAATGAATAGGGTAAACCTGTGGTGAATAAAAAGAAGCTCACAGGGGAGAAAAGCAATGCTCCTCTGTGCAAAATGATGATTACGAGATGACCACTCATTTCATTACAGTGGTGCTTGAAAGTTTGTGAATCCTTTAGAATTTCTATATTCCTGCATAAATATGACCAAGAACATCATCAGATTTTCACACAAGTCCTAAAAGTAGATAAAGAGAACCCAGTTAAACAAATGAGACAAAAATATTATACTTGGTCATTTATTTATTGAGGAAAATGATCCAATATTACATATCAGTGAGTGGCAAAAGTATGGAGGAATTTTAGCCCATTCCTCCGTACAGCACAGCTTCAGCTCTGGGATGTTGGTGGGTTTCCTCACATTAGCTGCTCGCTTCAGGTCCTTCCACAACATTTCCATTGGATTAAGGTCAGGACTTTGACTTGGCCATTCCAAAACATGAACTTTATTCTTCTGTAACCATTCTTTGGTAGAACGGCTTGTGTGCTTAGGGTCGTTGTCTTGCTGCATGACCCACCTTCTCTTGAAGATTCAGTTCATGGACAGATGTCCTGCTGACATTTTCCTTTAGAATTCCTCTGAATATGATTCAGTAGTTCATTGTTCCATCAATGATGGCAAGCCGTCCTGTCCCAGATGCAAGCAAAACAGGCCCAAACCATGATACTACCACCACCATGTTTCACAGATGGGATAAGGTTTCTTATGATGGAATGCAGTGTTTTCCTTTCTCCAAAGCATAATGCTTCTCTTTTAAACCAAAAAAGTTCCTATTTTGGTCTCATCCGTCCACAAAAACATTCTTCCAATAGCCTTCTGGCTCGTCCACATGATCTTTAGCAAACTGCCAGACGAGCAGCAATGTTCTTTTTTGGATGGAGAGCAGTGGCTTTCTCCTTGCAACCTTGCCATGCACACCATTGTTGTTCAGTGTTCTTCTGATGGTGGACTCATGAACATTATATTAGCCAATGTGAGAGAGGCCTTCAGTTGCTTAGAGGTTACCCTGGGGTCCCTTTGTGACCCTCAACAACTATTACACGCCTTGCTCTTGGAGTGATCTTTGTTGGTCGGGCCCAACTCCTGGGGAGGGTAACAATGGTCTTGAGTTTTCTCTCCATTTGTACACAATCTGTCTGACTGTGGATTGGTGGAGTCCAACACTCTTTAGAGATGGTTTTGTAACCTTTTCCAGCCTGGTGAGCATCAACAACTCTTTTTCTCAGGTCCTCAGAAATCTCCTTTTTTTGTTCGTGCCATGATACACTTCCACAAACGTGTTGTGAAGAGCAGACTTTGATAGATCCCTGTTCTTTAAATAAAAACAGGGTGCCCACTCACACCTGATTGTCATTCCACTGATTGAAAACACCTGACTCTAATGTCAGCTTTCCACATTAACTGCTAATCCTAGAGGTTCACATACTTTTGTCACTCACTAATATATAATATTGGATCATTTCCCTCAATAAATAATGACCAAGTATAATATTTTTGTCTCATTTGTTTAACTGGGTTCTCTTTATCTACTTTTAGGACTTGTGTGAAAATCTTATGATGTTTTAGGTCTTATTTATGCAGAAATATAGAAAATTCTAAAGGGTTCCCAGCTTCGCACAAAACAGGTTTTTCTGTTTCATTTTTAATAATTGTGTACTAGTTCTTTTCTCTCTAAGGTTAATTCACACAGTTTGAAAAGATCTTAGTCAGGCACAGTTGTTTCCTGCCTTTAGACATTTTAACCCCAGAACTGTCCTGCTTTCTCGCCTTTAGCTACTTTATACCGGAATGATGACACTCACAGAAATGGACAAGTTGCAGTCAGAGTATGTTTGGCATGTTGAGTGTCTTACGTTTCCTATATCTACCAGGATGTGCAAAGCTGAACATACAAACAGGACATTTAATAGATATAAACCTTATGCAGCGGTGTTGACCCGTCATCGTCTGTTAGACTGGGATCAGCTCCGTGTTTCAGAAGCAGCTTGACGATGCCAAGGTGACCACAATAGGCGGCTCTGTGCAGGGCAGTGGTGCCACCATGAGTCTGGCAGTTGGCACAGGCTCCATGATCTAGGAGGAACTCGCACACCGCGTGATGACCGGCTCGACTGGCGTAGTGCTGTGACACCAAAAAAAAAGAGTCTCCAGCCTTGTTTTCGGTACCATTCTTCAAATGTATGAGTTTACCTGTACTTGTTAATCAATTGTACTTGGAGCAACATGGCTTAAAGAAAGCCCCTTTACACCTCAAATGCACAAACAATATTTAGCTGATTGGATTATGTCTAGAGAACAAGCCACCAACAAAAGACTAGCTAAATGTGGCTTAATGTACTAAAACAATGACCAAACTTCTATCACATATTACACATTTACGTTAAGCTTTCTTCTTCCCATTTAAACCCATTATAACGTAACAATGATGACTTTCCCTTTGGACCACATGTTCGCAATTTCAGCAGTAGAGATTACTTCTCACCAGTAGTAACTGAGAGAAGTTTGGTTTTCCTGGGTCATTAAGCCATGTTAAGTGCTTTAGCGGCGGAATGTTAACAAGTTCAATAGAGGATAGGAAGGTTAAAATGGCAAACAAAACCCCATAGACGTTCCATCTGGCCCATTCTTAGTTCCAGATTTTACACACAGGATCCTTCACTTTCACCAGTATTGGTCGTATCTGAACACGTAACACACTTACCAAAGCACTGTATCCAGCCTGGTCCTTCAAGTTTGGATCTGTTGCCTTTTTTATAAACAATCGGACCCTCTGCAGATCACCATCCAGAGCTGCTGACCATATACCTGTGAATAACAGTGCCAGTATGAATGAGTGATAGCAGAGAACATTGACACGGCATTAAATGGAGACTGAAAGAACGTTCTTAAGTTAAAAATGGCCTGCAGACCTCTCAACACCTTTAGAATCATCACTGTAAGAGTACTGATAATATCCAAATTTCCACTTTATTTTGACCCTCAATAAGACAGGAAAGCCAGTGCACTACTATATAATGCTGACACCACTAAAAGCAGGTGGATTTGGTAGTATACAGGTTTTTACTTATACATAATCATGCAAACAGACTCCAAACCTTGAGGTACATTCAGATAGCAGGGTTCAGCTGTTCTCAGAACCAGCCATCCAAGACAATTTAAGCATTTAAGTCCAAATCTACGTTAAGCATCACCTCTCTCAAAGTCCATCTCCTCAAGGGTTTGGTTGATGCTCGAGGTCGTGTGGTGGGCACTGCAGCAGCATTGATTCCCATGAGAGCCCATTGTTGAAGTCTCCAATGGGTTATCACTTCAAATCTGCCTGCAAGTATATGATATAATGACAATTGTATGCACCTGTAAGGCGGTGGTATGGTATGTTAGTGATAAAGTTACTGTAGCAACAAGTTTTCTGGGTGAGCCATCCTGGTTTACTAGCTAAACCAGCACTGGGCCAACATTAACCATCGGCTTGATAGTTGTGCTCACCTTTGCTGTCTATTTAGCAGAGCAATTATTTAACTAGTAAGCAGAAATGTCACCTGCTGCAGCTCTCCTGGCTTGGAAACAGCAGCTCCTGATGATCTGGGTTCAAACCCCAGGGTGGGTCTGTCACGTAATGGATGGGTGGTGCGTTTAGGGGGCTCTGAGATGGACCAGTGGCCCATCCAAGACAGTAACTTCACCTGCACTCAAGGACAGGATTGTTTTTGTTTATTTAACCTCGCATCAAAGGCTATTCGTGACAGGGGTGAGGTTATAAGGATTACTAGTAAAGCACACACTCGTTGCAATTTAGAGAGGGCAGCTAACTTAAAGCATAACTTTGGAATATGGATTATCCGAGAAAGCCATGTGGACATAGGGAATCCAAGGACGGGGTTTCTGGATATAACCGCTTGCACGACCGTGCGGGTCAGGACGGTTAATTTAGTCTGACAAAAGTCATACCTTTATTTTGAAATATTCAGTTTGCGAAGCGCCAACTAATGTTGATAAACTTCAGTTAAATTAACCGACATAACTCGCCACATTATCAGCAAGGACTTACAATTAACGGTTAATTTACTAAAATGTTATTAAATAAGGTTAAAGATAAAGGTAAAAGTTAATTATAGTTATTGTTTTAGTATAAGCATGAGTACACTACTTGCGCGTGCAGATATCAGTCGTTAGCACGAGCGATAACTGACACTGGCATTCAGATACACAGTTACATATAATAAATCGTTCACATTATAAAATATGAATATATTTATCGTACAAACATAAATTATGTGATAAATATTAAATTCAAATACAGCTACACAGTTACAATCAACATATTACCTACCTATGGATTCGCTCCGGTAAACAAACTGAGGCCGAATTCCAAATGTGTCCATCCTCCCGACATTCGTGCACTACACAGGGTATATTAAACACATTTGTGCATCCTAGGTAGTGCACTCTATAGATAATAGTTAGCAAATTGGGATTCTGCCACAAGCGTAGTTAAAGTTGCGACCGCGCGGCGAATTTAATGTAAGAGCCGCATTCGAGGTATTAAATAAATTAAATACAAATACACCTTTTACCTAATCCTAAATATGCCATCTTAAATAATAGTAATAGTTTTGGAGAGTCCAAGAAATCTTTAAAAATGGCTCTGAAGCATGTCTACGACTCATTCATTTCATACTTGCTTAATTCAGGGTTGCAAAGGGGAGCTGGGGCCTAACCGGCAGCACAGGCCGCAAGAGGATACCAGCATTAGACAGGGCGCCAATCCACTGCTTGGGGAATGGAAATACGCACATATACATACACACTCACACTGGGACAGAGAAGCCAACTGACCCAATGCAAGCCTGTGGAACTTAGAGGAAACCCACGCAGACACAGGGAGAACATGCAAACCCCACGCAGGCGACGGCCAGTATCTTTATAAATCATTAACAGTCATTGGCAGTTTGTGCAAACTGGCCCAAAATATGGTCCTATAGTTTTCAGAACACATTCTGAACTTCAAAAGAGGTCCCAGTTACTTGGAGACTCAAACACTTCATTAAGATAAACCTAAAGAATGACATTGTTGATTGTTGATTAAATCAGAAATGTGGCATGTCAAGTCCAATGTTAATAAATCACAGCATTTCAATGAAAATACCAAAGGAGGTTTTTCTCTGACAGCATTGCTCTGGCATATAGAAAAAGGTAAGAAAAGCTAAGAAAAAGGTAATAAAAAAGCTGAATGTGTTATGGGAGAAATGTAAACAATCACCATCAGATATTTTACTATGTAAAGCTTATTCCGAGGAGAAACTTCCACATATTCACACACAAAGCTGGAGGATCATATCCTGTGAATTTCTTTAACATCCTCACTGTGCAGCAGTGACAATACATAAATGATAACAGACCCACATTCAAATCTTCAGGATTCAGGCCATAAGGACAGTGTTGAGTCTTCACTACCACAAGAGGGCGTACTTTGCCTGCAGCTACAAGAAACGTTTTCTGGGACTCCTGTTCCAGAGGCCTACAGCACAATTTTTCGTAAAGATTCGTGTTTCGTCTATTTAGTGACGAGTCATTTCAGTTCAGTTAAATGATTCGACGGTTAGTTCAAACACCGACCTGATGAAAAAACGAAGAGCAATTTGCGGTCATGATTAATAATTCACTGCTTCAAACTAACTCGCTGAACGACAGATGAGAGACCGATTTCTTCACAGTTTACATCTTTTTTTAATGATGAATCATTTGAGTTTGTTCAGTTAAACAATTCATTCAATTTGTTGACAACCTTGTTGAAGGAAACACTGAATGAGTGAAGAGTGAATCTCGAACCAAATTATGCAATGATACATTGACCCACTGGGTGTCATGGTGTCGTAAGTGGTTAGCCCAGGCGACTCCAGAGATCCACGCTTCGATCCAGACTCCATGTGTGGAATTCGCATGTCCTCCCTGTGTCTAGGTGGGTACTCCAGTTTCCTACCACATACAAGTGGATATGGTGAGCTTTAAAAATGAAGCTGACCATTCAGGGGATGTGCCAAACATCAGCAAATATACCTTATTTTGGCTCGATTGGACATGCAAATCCACGCCTTTACTGGCAGCTCTCCCAAGGCATGGGACAGACGAGCATTGCTATATAAAGTTTTGTTCAAGACCACTTTAGGTACCAAACCCAGACCAAAACTTTGACAAGTCAATACACGGCAATGGCAGCCAGAAGATTGAAGTAGTTGAAAGAATTGAAGTTTACTTTCAAGACCAAAAAGCATATAATGGGCTATTTTATGGTTGTTAGTGATGTTAGAAACCTTCCAGACTACATAACCTTAAATGCCATATATAACTAATAATTCATTAACATTATGGACTTAAATCTTGCAATGTGCTAATCACCTGGTACTAAAAACCCAACTCTACTTGCGGTTTCCAGTGTTGGTTCGAGGGGGTTCGCGAGGGGATGATGGCCAGAAACTTGTTGTAAATTGGGAGATAGTCACCCACATGGCAAAGGAATGGAGAAATCACTCATTTGGACTGTGGTAGCTAGTGGTTAAGTTACTGGACTCTGGACCAAGAGGTCCAGGGTTCAAGTCCCACCTCTGCAAGGCTGCCACTTTGTGTCTTGAGTTAAGACCCTTAACCCACAATGCTTGGATTCTAAGATTGTACCAATTGTAGTCGCTTGGATAAGGGTGTTTGGGCTTTAAAAATGCGTAATGTAAAATTTTATATCTTGGGACATATATACAGTTATAGGTGACAGAGAATTATACAGTGTGTGTAGGGGGCAAACAAGGAGTACCACATTACAAACAGGACAGGGCACATACCACTTACTAACGCCATTTTAGGTTGTTACAAAATGAGCAAAAATAATACACACAAAACACAAGTAAAACCTTTTTTGTCATTTTGAAAAAGTCTCTAAATACATGAACTTACTCGGAAAATCTCTCGTAACATTTGGACCAGTAAGCTTGACCAGTAAGTCAGTGAACTTGAGTGAATGGTGGGGTTTGGTTTTTAACTCCAGCCTCTGCCGTGGATCCATTACATTTACAGCATTTTAGCAGATGGTTTTTGCCCTTATCCAGAGCGACTTACAATGGTACAATCTTACAATCCAAGCTATGGGGGTAAGGGACCAACCAGGGCCCGCTTGGTAGAGGTGGATTTGGGATTTGAACCTGGCCCTTCGGTCAATAGTCAGTACCTTACCCGCAGGCGACACCAATCCACATGTTTGTTTGGCTTAAACCGCTATGTCCAGAGACCAATTTATTACCCATTATAATACGTTATATTTTTAAGACGCGCCATAAGTGGAAAGGCATGTTGCCCAAAATGGAACATATAAATGGCAGATACCTGTATTCCCCCGAGACCCGATACTTAGGGGACGTAGTGGTTGGGTTACACAGCAGCACCAGGCGTTTTGTACCAAAAAGAATGACAAGACAAGCGAGTTGGTTATAACAGTTCCATTTATGGGAAAATACAATTCCGTAATAGGGAGTGCAAGACCGTGCAAGCGTCTCTTTCTCTTGCGCACATTACATAAAGACAGCCTGCTGACATACATAAATAAATAGCCAGCGCCCCTTGCTCCAGTGACTGCCCCCAACAGAGAATCGCACTCAAAGTGCAACGTGATTTTGATTGCTTAATTCAAGAGAGTACCTACGACTACATAGAGGAACAAATAACGACATATAGTTATAGCATTAGCTTGAAAGCTGGGGTCAGAATTCAAGGGACCTGCAGCAATAATTCCGGTGTTAATGCTGAGATGTGTGCCACTGTAGATGTTTACTAGTATGGGGAATGAAGGCGGCGTTGTCTTTGAACGCAAGTGCTATTGATTTCGAACCTCAAAATGGGCTATCTAAAGATAGGAAAAAAACGTGCGGAAGCACTAGGACGAGGTTAAGCACCAATTTAAACCCTTTTTGGTTGAGGGAACGAGGACAGTCGACACTAAAACAAACCAAAGGGATCCTAAAATAATGAAGACGGTCATTAATACGAATTCAAACCTGCATTTATCACCCGAGGTAGCATTAAGCTACCTCCCATAACTCCATCCATCCAACAAGAAAACAAGCGTTCCTTTGAGGATCTGAAGGAAACCCTTAAGACTGATACCAGCGAAGACCAAAGTAAGTACTGTGTGTGGGAGGTAGATTTGAAATAACACTAAGAATGTCTGCATTTAAGCAACTGCATGTAACTGGGAGTTAAAAGCATTTATATTCTTACACTCATTCTCCATTTTATCAGTTCCACTTACTATACAGATGCACTTTGGAGTTCTGCAAGTCCATCTGTTTCTCTACATCCTTTGTTTGTCCCCTTTACTCTGTTCTCTAATGGCCAGGACCCCCACAGGACCAGGTACTGTTTAGGTGGTGGATCATTCTCACCACTTCTCTGACACTGCTGTGGTGCTGGTATGAGTGGATCAGACACAGTAGTGCTGCTGGAGTTTTAAACCACCTCAGTGTCACTGCTGGGCTGAAAACAGTTCACCAACCAAAAATGTCCAGCCACAAGCATCCTGTAGGCAGAACACTGATGAAGGATTGGATGATGACCAACAAACTGCAACGACAGATGAGCTGCTGTCTCTGACTTTACATCTACAAGGTGGAGCAATAATGAGAACATCTCTACTAAAGTGGACTCCAGCAGCACTGCTGTGTCTGATCCTATTGTATCTGAACTGTGCTAGTTCTGAGCATTACAGAACAGAGTAAAGGGCACGAACAAACTATGTAGAGAAACAAATGGACTACAGTCTAATTGTAGAACTACAAAGTGCTTCTATATGGTAAGTGGAACTGATCAAATGGACAAGGAGGTGTACCTAATGAAGCCATCATTGCATACGTTATTTATGCTTAACCTCAATATAACTTGATATATAAAGTTCTCATACTTATTAGACAGACATATTCGAGACCTAGATCATGCGATCATCAAGCCAGTATCCAGTGTTGAGGGAGTACAGATAGAATGACCTATTAATGCTGCTGAACAAAACGATCATACCATAGCTACCATACCGGTGAAGAAGAGATGATATGTGGTGACCATTTCCACTGACAGAAGGAGTACAAGGAGCTGACAGATTACAATTGATGAGATACAGGAATAATTGCATACCATTTCTAAGTAAGGAGATGCTGACAGTCTCTAAAGGCCCTACTCGGATTGGATTGGTGTATCAGGGGACACCTGTAACTGAATTTTTCATCTCTCGGTGATACAATTCCTCAAAGGAAATCCAATAGAGAGCTGGATTTAATCCCAGTATTCGCATGACTCATAGCATGTATACCAGGTACCCGATTACAATCGGTGTTTTCGTTCTGCGCATGTGCTCGAGCCTTCTCCCACGGTTGCCAGGTACGCATATTCTAAAGAGTTGGCTTTATTTGGCTCTTTTTCCATTGACTTGAATTTTTTTTTCTTCGCTGTATCTGGCAACCCCGGAATAAAACACACCATTGAATTAAAGGCGGTGAAATGGCAACCAAGTACTGTGTGGAGAATTGGAAAAACAGTATATACTTGAGAAAACGAATAAATTGATTACTTAATATTGAAGTTTGTCATATCTTTGTGAGCTTATTGGCTGGTTGCAAAGTAGAAATCCGACATGCCCCAGTCATAGAAATCTGGAGGTTTCCCATTATCGTATTATTATTAAGTGAGTGTAAACGCATACACTGATCAGAGCACTGCTGTTTTGGGCAGGGAGAAGGGAAGCAGGAAAAAAAATACTGATACGGCTGCTCCGGACAGACACAAAAATCTGCAAAACTGCAGAATTCCATATACATTATCAGTTTAATATCTGATACAGCCTTTATTTGGACAGTAGTAGCTCAGTGGGTAATGTACTGAAGCAGAAAGGTGGACGTTTAACACCCGTCACCTTCAAACTGCCAATTCTAGGCTCTACAGTAAGGCCACTGAGCCTCAGTTAATGATCTGTATCCTGTCTCAACTCAAGTTCATTCAACGGCTACTCTTTAAATGAGTGCATTAGGGAGACTTTATACTGAAGAGAGACGGAGACTACTACTCTATTGACATTGACTGGAATGTAGAGCTTCTCGTAACACTTTACTGAATAAATTAGCCGTTTCGGTATTGCTGGAGTAAAGCAGAGCAGGCCTTGGCTTTGGAAACTTGTGGTAGACGGAGTACCAAACAATGATGTCAGCAATCTAGGTCTCTCATATGTACATGTCACATGGAAAGAGATATACAGTACTTAGTAAGCATGCAAGATATAGTATGTTGAAGCATGAAGTGCTAAATACGCTCGTGTATAGACTCGATTCAATACGATATATTGAAAGCTATTCATATATTAGGCTACAACTCATGCCTTAAGCCTCCATCTCCATCTCACACAGGCTTCAGTTAGAAGGATATTTCATGATAACTGAAAAGATATTTGGTTCCATCCAGCTTTCCCAACCAATGAATAAAAATACATTCACTAAACATCCAGCTTTCCCCAGATACCGATTAGCGCAACTCCCCTGTGAAAAGCATAGGGGACACGGAAGCGACTACTATGGATTAAATCCAACATAAATAAACTCTGTTTGGCATAAATGGACTGTGTACAGCCAATATTAGAATTATTGGCACCCTTCATTCTACATACCAAGGCTTCACATAAATGTGCTGTTGGTTAGGAGAATCATGATCAGCTCCAACAAGTGTGGTCATGAAATTACTTTGGCTTTTCCATCATCTGTCATCCAGTGACGTCAATGAAGAATTATTTGTTGATTAATCCATATTTACAGTTTGATATTCGTGTTTGTACACTATGAAGAAAAGTTTCTGGACAGCCAGAAACTACATCCCAAACCATGGGTATTAGCCTGGAGTTTCTCCTCTTCACTCTTCGGAGAATGTTTTCCAGTAGGGTGTGTGAACATCATGAGGTCAGGCACTGATGTTGGAAAATCAGCCCTGACTCACAGTTGCCATATCAATTCATTTCAGCGATGTCTGATGGAGTTCAAGTCAAGGCTTGGTGCAAGGCTGAAAAGTTCTCCAACATTGGCAAACCTTCCATTTATGGACTTTGTGTTAGAAGGACAGGACAGAAGGTTGTTGGGGAGGTGGGAACCCATTAACATGCCACACTGAAAGCCACTGGTCTTCAGTACAACCCATTCTGTTGTCACTGTTTCTCTATGGATTCTGACAGTACACTTCATATTATGAACCTGTTAGCAGTGAAACCTAAATAACAATACATAAATATAAAAAAAAGACTAATTAGAAGCAGTGTCCACAAAGTTTTGGTAACTTTAACATAACAATATGGTTGAGAAGCTAACAGTAACATGTTAGTTAGTGATGGGAACTCAAGTCACACTTGAGTCCTTAATTTCTGACTCGGCTCAACCCAGACTCACATGGAGTGACTCATGGACACTACGGAGCAGAGATGACACATGAACGTTGCAATTAAAAGCTGGTTTGTCTTCTTAAATTGACGTGAATAACACTTCTAGTTTCTAGAGAAGTTGGGTGCCAGAGTCCAACAGTTTCTTCTTTACTTTGATTGATTTCCTTCCATTTATTACAAGAAGCTTCAATTCTGTCCTTCAGACTGAATGGTTTTCTGTAATGGCGTGTCAAACCTGACAGTTTTAGAAGATGGTTGTTTGGTACAAAGGTCATTAGAAGATGCTCATTTGGTGTCTAGGCCAAGCTTCTGGAAAGCTCCTTCGAGTCAATGTCCAGTTTAAAAAGCGCTATATAAACGTCATTCTTTGGGTTGCCAATCATTGTTGCTCCACATCTGAAAGAAAATCTGGGCCATAGATATTTAACACTATCATTTTCTGAAGGGTGCCAATAATTCAGCCTCTCATCATCCCTGGACCTGCATGTGCACTAGTGCAAGAGTAAAGCTGGGGTGTGGAGATGGAATACTAGTATTGCATACGTTTCCAAAGGGTCATGTAACATTCATAATGGAGCCGCACCGAACGGCTATCTCACGCTCTGGGACATGTGCAGTGGAGTCAGCATCTCCTCGAAAATGGCTCCCTTGACGTTCGAACCACGCAGGTTGGCTTCCTGGAGGTCGCAGCCTGAGAGGTCACAGTTCTGATAACAGGAAGGGAAACGCGTTGAAAAATAAGACATTACATACAAATTTAAAAACATTCACACTGCCATTCAGACAGTTCTCCACACAGAAGTATCCACCAGACCTCCACAAACCGACATCAAAATCTTGGAGTCTGTGGAAATTTGGGGTTGCCATTTACTACACTAACGTGATATTCAGCAATTTTGTTCGTGTGTTACATGTTGTGAGTTCTACTGTGCATGCAGGTCAGTCTGTTCACACAAGTGTTGGATACAGGCCACATTTGAGCACCCAATCCGATTTGGGCCATTTCTTCTCGCATTGCGAGCAGAACTACGTTCAAGGCTGTACCCTGCAGAGGTTGTGCCCTTCAAAGGTTAACCCTTGTTTGGTTTAGAAAGCCAGCAACACACAATCGGGCGTTCCCAAACCTTTGCCCCGGTATATTTTATACACCTCTCACCTCGAGATCAGTGCCCGCCAGAGTTGCCCCTCGCAGGTTACAGTTCTTCAATTTGGCATTCTTCAGCGTGGCTACTCG
>JAJAGP010000487.1:0-106879 GCA_025084515.1 Ancistrus triradiatus | reverse complement strand
ATTGTTCCATCAAAGATGGCAAGCCGTCCTGGCCCAGATGCAGCAAAACAGGCCCAAACCATGATACTACCACCACCATGTTTCACAGATGGAATAAGGTTCTTATGCTGGAATGCAGTGTTTTCCTTTCTCCAAACATAACGCTTTTCTTTTAAACCAAAAAGTTCTATTTTTGTCTCATCCGTCCACAAAACATTCTTCCAATAGCCTTCTGGCTTGTCCACGTGATCTTTAGCAAACTGCAGACAAGCAGCAATGTTCTTTTTGGAGAGCAGTGGCTTTCTCCTTGCAACCCTGCCATGCACACCATTGTTGTTCAGTGTTCTTCTGATGGTGGACTCATGAACATTAACATTAGCCAATGTGAAAGAGGCCTTCAGTTGCTTAGAAGTTACCCTGGGGTCCTTTGTGACCTCACCAACTATTACACGCCTTGCTCTTGGAGTGCTCTTGGAGTCCAAACTCTTTAGAGATGGTTTTGTAATCTTTTCCAGCCTATCTTTCCAGCCAATCTTTTCCAAAACTATTTCTGAGGTCCTCAGAAATCTCCTTTGTTCATACCATGATACACTTCCACAAACATGTGTTGTGAAGAGCAGACTTTGATAGATCCCTGTTCTTTAAATAAAACAGGGTGCTCACTCACACCTGATTGGCATCCCATGACTGAAAACACCTGACCAATGTCACCTTCACATTAACTGCTAATCCTAGAGGTTCGCATACTTTTGCCACTCACTAATATGTACTATTGGATCATTTTCCTCAATAAAAAAAATTACCAAGTGTAATATTTTTGTCTCATTTGTTTAACTGGGTTCTCTTTATCTACTTTTAGGACTTGTGTGAAAATCTTATGATGTTTTAGGTCATATATTTGCAGAAATATAGAAAATTCTAAAGGGTTCCCAGCTTCGCATAAAACAGGTCTTTCTGTTCAATTTTTAATAATTTTGTATTATTTCTTTTCTCTCTACGGTTAATTCACACAGTTTGAAAAGATTTCAGTCAGGCACAGTTGTTTCCTGCCTTTAGACATTTTAACCCCAGAACTGTCCTGCTTTCTCGCCTTTAGCTACTTTATACTGGAATGATGACACTCACAGAAATGGACAAGTTGCAGTCAGAGTATGTTTGGCATGTTGGGTGTCTTACGTTTCCTATATCTACCAGGATGTGCAAAGCTGAACATACAAACAGGACATTTAATAGATATAAACCTTATGCAGCGGTGTTGACCCGTCATCGTCTGTTAGACTGAGGTCAGCTCCGTGTTTCAGAAGCAGCTTGACGATGCCAAGGTGACCACAATAGGCGGCTCTGTGCAGGGCAGTGGTGCCACCATGAGTCTGGCAGTTGGCACAGGCTCCATGATCTAGGAGGAACTCGCACACCGCGTGATGACCGGCTCGACTGGCGTAGTGCTGTGACACCAAAAAAAAAAAAAAAGTCTCCAGCCCTGTTTTCGGTACCATCCTTCAAATGTATGAGGTTACCTGTACTTGTTAATCAATTGTACTTGGAGCAACATGGCTTAAAGAAAGCCCCTTTACACCTCAAATGCACAAAC
This sequence comes from Ancistrus triradiatus, assembly GCA_025084515.1. Lineage (NCBI taxonomy): Eukaryota > Metazoa > Chordata > Actinopteri > Siluriformes > Loricariidae > Ancistrus > Ancistrus triradiatus. The sequence continues at coordinate 105,309 of JAJAGP010000487.1, read as the reverse complement.
AATATTTAGCTGATTGGATTATGTCTAGAGAACAAGCCACCAACAAAAGACTAGCTAAATGTGGCTTAATGTACTAAAACAATGACCAAACTTCTATCACATATTACATATTTACGTTAAGCTTTCTTCTTCCCATTTAAACCCATTATAACGTAATAATGATGACTTTTCCATTGGACCACATGTTCGCAATTTCAGCAGTAGAGATTACTTCTCACCAGTAGTAACTGAGAGAAGTTTGGTTTTCCTGGGTCATTAAGCCATGTTACGTGCTTTAGCGGTGGAATGTTAACAAGTTCAATAGAGGATAGGAAGGTTAAAATGGCAAACAAAACCCCATAGACGTTCCATCTGGCCCATTCTTAGTTCCAGATTGTACACACAGGATCCTTCACTTTCACCAGTATTGGTCGTATCTGAACACGTAACACACTTACCAAAGCACTGTATCCAGCCTGGTCCTTCAAGTTTGGATCTGTTGCCTTTTTTATAAACAATCGGACCCTCTGCAGATCACCATCCAGAGCTGCTGACCATATACCTGTGAACAGTGCCAGTATGAATGAGTGATAGCAGAGAACATTTACACGGCATTAAATGGAGACTGAAGGAACGTTCTTAATTTAAAAATGTCCTGCAGACCTCTCAACACCTTTAGAATCATCACTGTAAGAGTACTGAAAATATCCAAATTTCCACTTTATTTTGACCCTCAATAAGACAGGAAAGCCAGTGCACTACTACATAATGCTGACACCACTGAAAGCAGGTGGATTTGTTAGTATACAGGTTTTTACTTATACATAATCATGCAAACAGACTCCAAACCTTGAGGTACATTCAGATAGCAGGGTTCAGCTGTTCTCAGAACTAGCCATCCAAGACAATTTAAGCATTTAAGTCCAAATCTACGTTAAGCATCACCTCTCTCAAAGTCCATCTCCTCAAAGGTTTGGTGGACGCTCGAGGTCGTGTGGTGGGCACTGCAGCAGCATTGATTCCCATGAGAGTCCATTGTTGAAGTCTCCAATGGGTTATCACTTCAAATCTGCCTGCAAGTATATGATATAATGACAATTGTATGCACCTGTATGGTATGTTAATGATAAAGTTACTGTAGCAACAAGTTTTCTGGGTCAGCCATCCTGGTTTACTAGCTAAACCAGCACTGGACCAACATTAACCATCTTGGAAACAGCAGCTCCTGATGACCTGGGTTCAAACCCCAGGGTGGGTCTGTCACGTAATGGATGGGCGGTGTGTTTAGGGGGCTCTGAGATGGACCAGTGGCCCATCTAAGACAGTAACTTCACCTGCACTCAAGGACAGTATTGTTTTTATTTATTTAACCTCGCATCATAGGCTATTCGTGACAGGGGTGAGGTTATAAGGATTACTAGTAAAGCACACACTCGTTGCAATTTAGAGAGGGCAGCTAACTTAAAGCATAACTTTGGAATATGGATTATCCGAGAAAGCCATGTGGACATAGGGAATCCAAGGCCGGGATTTCTAGATATAACCGCTTGCACGACCGTGCGGGTCAGGACGGTTAATTTAGTCTGACAAAAGTCATACCTTTATTTTGAAATATTCAGTTTGCGAAGCGCCAACTAATGTTGATAAACTGCAGTTAAATTAACCGACATAACTCGCCATATTATCAGCAAGGACTTACAATTAACGGTTAATTTACGAAAATGTTATTAAATAAGGTTAACGATAAAGGTAAAAGTTAATGATAGTTATTGTTTTAGTATAAGCATCAGTAAACGAAGAGCGCGTGCAGATATCAGTCGTTAGCACGAGCGATAACTGACACTGGCATTCAGATATACAGTTACATATAATAAATCGTTCACATTATAAAATATGAATATATTTATCGGACAAACATAAATTATGTGATAAATATTAAATTCAAATACAGCTACACAGTTACAATCAACATATTACCTACCTATGGATTCGCTCCGGTAAACAAACCGAGGCCGAATTCCAAATGTGTCCATCCTCCCGACATTCGTGCACTACACAGGGTATATTAAAAACTTTTGTGCATCCTAGGTAGTGCACTCTATAGATAATAGTTAGCAAATTGGGATTCTGCCACAAGCGTAGTTAAAGTTGCGACCGCGCGGCGAATTTAATGTAAGAGCCGCATTCGAGGTATTAAATAAATTAAATACAAATACACCATTTACTTAATACTAAAGATGCCATCTTAAATAATAGTACTAGTTTTGGCAAGCCCAAGAAATCTTTATAAATGGCTCTGAAACATCTCTACGACTCATTCATTTCATACTTGCTTAATTCAGGGTTGCAAAGGGGAGCTGGGGCCTAACCGGCAGCACAGGACGCAAGACGGATACCAGCATTAGACAGGGCGCCAATCCAATGCTTGGGGAATGGAAATACGCACATATACATACACACTCACACTGGTACAGAGAAGCCAACTGACCCAATGCAAGCCTGTGGAACTTAGAGGAAACCCACGCAGACACAGGGAGAACATGCAAACCCCACGCAGGCGACGGCCAGTATCTTTATAAATCATTAACAGTCACTGGCAGTTTGTGCAAACTGGCCCAAAATATGGTCCTATATTTTTCAGAACACATTCTGAACTTCCAAAGAGGTCCCAGTTACTTAGAGACTCAAACACTTCATTAAGATAAACCTAAAGAATGACATTGTTGATTGTTGATTAAATCAGAAATGTGGCATGACAAGACCAAAGCTTATAAATCACAGCATTTCAATGAAAATACCAAAGGAGGTTTTTCTCTGACAGCGTTGCTCTGGCATATAGAAAAAGGTAAGAAAAGCTAAGAAAAAGGTAATAAAAAAGCTGAATGTGTTATGGGAGAAATGAAAACAATCACCATCAGATATTTTACTATGTACAGCTTATTCCGAGGAGAAACTTCCACGTATTCACACACAAAGCTGGAGGATCCTATCCTGTGAATTTCTTTAACATCCTCACTGTGCAGCAGTGACAATACATAAATGATAACAGACCCACATTCAAATCTTCAGGATTCAGGTCATAAGGACAGTGGAGTCTTCACTACCACAAGAGGGCGTACTTTGCCTGCAGCTACAAGAAACGTTTTCAGGGACTCCTGTTCTAGGGCCTACAGCACAATTTTTCGTAAAGATTCGTGTTTCGTCTATTTAGTGACGAGTCATTTATTCGATGGTTAGTTCAAACACAGACCTGATGAAAAAACGAAGAGCAATTTGCCATCATGATTAATAATTCACTGCTTCAAACTAACTCGCTGAACGACAGATGAGAGACCGATTTCTTCACAGTTTACATCTTTTTTTAATGATGAATCATTTGAGTTTGTTCAGTTAAACAATTCATTCAATTTGTTGACAACCTTGTTGAAGGAAACACTGAATGAGTGAAGAGTGAATCTCGAACCAAATTATGCAATGATACATTGACCCACTGGGTGTCATGGTGTCGCAAGTGGTTAGCCCAGGCGACTCCAGAGATCCACGCTTCGATCCAGACTCCACGTGTGGAATTCGCATGTCCTCCGTGTCCAGATGGGCTACTCCAGTTTCCTACCACATACAAGTGGACATGGTGAACTTTAAAAATGAAGCTGACCATTCAGGGGATGTGCCAAACATCAGCAAATATACCTTATTTTGGCTCGATTGGACATGCAAATCCACGCCTTTACTGGCAGCTCTCCCAAGGCATGGGACAGACGAGCATTGCTATATAAAGTTTTGTTCAAGACCACTTTAGGTACCAAACCCAGACCAAAACTTTGACAAGTCAATACCAGAGCAATGGGGCAGCCAGAAGATTGAAAGTAGTTGACAGATTGACAGAGACCAAAAAAATTAAAGTTACTTTCAAGACCAAAAGCATATAATGGCTATTTTATGGTTTGTATGTGATGGTTAGAACTCTCCAGACTACACATAGCCTTAAATTGCCATATATAACTAATAATCATTACATTATGACTTAAACATGTGCAATGTGCTTATCACCTGTACTAAAAACCCACTCTACTGCGGTTTCCAGTTGTTGGTTCGACTCGCTGAGCGGAGACTGCTGGCCAGAACTTTGTTGTAAATTGGGAGATATTTCACACACTGGCAAGGCATTGGAGATAATCACTCATTTTGGACTGTGGTAGCCTAGTGGTTAAGTTACTGGACTCTGGACCAAGAGGTCCAGGGTTCAAGTCCCACCTCTGCCAAGCTGCCACTGTTGGGTCCTTGAGTAAGACCCTTAACCCACAATTGCTTGGATTCTAAGATTGTACCAATTGTAAGTCGCTCTGGATAAGGGTGTCTGCTAAATGCTGTAAATGTAAATTTTATATCTTGGGACATTACTATACAGTTATAGGTGACAGAGAATATACAAGTAGTGTGTAGGGGGCAAACAAAGGAGTACTACTACAACAGGACAGGCACATACACTTACTAACGCCATTTTAGGCTTGTTACAAATGAGCAAAAATAATACACCACAAACACAAGTAACTTTTCATTTAAAAAAAAGTCTCTAAATACATGAACTGACTTCGAAAAATTCTCTAGTAACATTTGGACCAGTAAGCTTGACCAGTAAGTCAGTGAACTTGAGTGAATGGTGGGGTTCTGGTTTTTTAACTCCTGCCTCTGCCCGTGGATCCATTTACATTTACAGCATTTAGCAGATGCCCTTATCCAGAGCGACTTACAATTGGTACAGTCTTACAGTCCCAAGCTATTGTGGGTTAAGGACCCCAACAGTGGCAGCTTGGTAGAGGGTGGGATTTGAACCCTGGACCTTTCTGGTCAATAGTCCAGTACCTTAACCGCTAGGCTTACCACCATCCACATCGTTTGTTTTGGCTTAAACACCCGCTATGTCCAGAGACAATTATTAACCCATTTTATAATTACGTTATAATTTTTAAGACCTCAGCCATTAAGTGAAAGCATGTTGCCCAAATGGACATTAAATGGCAGATACCTGTACTTCACCGAGACCACCCCGATACTTAAAGACTTAGTGGTTGCTTTTACAGCAGCACCAGGCGTTTTGTACCAAAAATAATGACACAGACAAGCGAGTTGGTTTATAACAGTCCATTTATGGAAAATACAATTCCGTAATAGTGAGTGCAAGACAGTGCAGCGTCTCTTCTCTTGCACTTTACATAAATACAGCCTGCTGACATACATAAATAAATAGCCAGCGCCCCTTGCTCCAGGGACAGACATACAAGAGACTCGCACTCAAAGTGCAAACGTCTGATTTTGATTGCCTTCATTCAACGAGAGTACCTACGACTACATAGAGGAACAAATAACAGCATATAGTTTCATAGCATTAGCTTGAAGCTTGGGTCAGAATCAATGTGACCATGCAGCAATAATTTCCGGTGTTAAATGCATGAGATGTGTGCCACCTTGTAGATGTTTACTAGATATAGGATGAAGGCGGCGTTGTCTTTGAACTGCAAGTGCTATTGATTTCGAACCCTCAAACTGGGCATATCTAAAGATAGGAAACACGTGAGGAAGCACTAGACGAGGTTTAAGCCACCCATTTAAACCCTTTTTGGTTGAGCGAACGAGGACAAGTTACACTAAAACAAACCAAAGGGATCCTAAAATAATGAAGACGGTCACATAATACTTGAATTCAAACCTGCATATCACCCGAGTAGCATTAGCTACCTCCCATAACTCCATCCATCCAACAAGAAACCAAGCGTTCCTTTGAGGATCTGAAGGAAACCCTTAAGACTGATACCAGCGAAGACCAAAGTACGTACTGTGTGTGGGAGGTAGATTTGAAATAACACTAAGAATGTCTGCATTTAAGCAACTGCATGTAACTGGGAGTTAAAAGCATTTATATTCTTACACTCATTCTCCATTTTATCAGTTCCACTTACTATACAGATGCACTTTGGAGTTCTGCAAGTCCATCTGTTTCTCTACATCCTTTGTTTGTCCCCTTTACTCACCCACAGGACCAGCACAGATCAGGTACTGTTTAGGTGGTGGATCATTCTCACCACTTCTCTGACACTGCTGTGGTGCTGATATGAGTGGATCAGACACAGTAGTGCTGCTGGAGTTTTAAACCACCTCAGTGTCACTGCTGGACTGAAAACAGTTCACCAACCAAAAATGTCCAGCCACAAGCATCCTGTAGGCAGAACACTGATGAAGGATTGGATGATGACCAACAAACGGCAACGACAGATGAGCTCCTGTCTCTGACTTTACATCTACAAGGTGGAGCAATAATGAGAACATCTCTACTAAAGTGGACTCCAGCAGCACTGCTGTGTCCGATCCTATTGTACCTGAACTGTGCTGGTTCTGAGCATTACAGAACAGAGTAAAGGGCACGAACAAACTATGTAGAGAAACAAATGGACTACAGTCTAATTGTAGAACTACAAAGTGCTTCTCTATGGTAAGTGGAACTGATCAAATGGACAAGGAGGTGTACCTAATGAAGCCATCATTGCATACGTTATTTATGCCTAACCTCAATATAACTTGATATATAAAGTTCTCATACTTATTAGACAGACATATTCGAGACCTAGATCATGCGATCATCAAGCCAGTATCCAGTGTTGAGGGAGTACAGATAGAATGACCTATTAATGCTGCTGAACAAAATGATCATACCATAGCTACCATACCGGTGAAGAAGAGATGATATGTGCTGACCATTTCCACTGACAGAAGGAGTACAAGGAGCTGACAGATTACAATTGATGAGATACAGGAATAATTGCATACCATTTCTAAGTAAGGAGATGCTGACAGTCTCTAAAGGCCCTACTCGGATTGGATTAGTGTATCAGGGGACACCTGTAACTGAATTTTTCTCTCTCTGTGATACAATTCCTCAAAGGAAATCCAAAAGAGAGCTGGATTTAATCCCAGTATTCGCATGACTCATAGCATGTATACCAGGTACCCAATTACAATCGGTGTTTTCATTCTGCGCATGTGCTCGAGCCTTCTCCCACGGTTGCCAGGTATGCATATTCTAAAGAGTTGGCTTTATTTGGCTCTTTTTAATGGCTCTTTTTCCATTGACTTGAAATTTTTTTTCTTCGCTGTATCTGGCAACCCCGGAATAAAACACACCATTGAATTAAAGGCGGTGAAATGGCAACCAAGTACTGTGTGGAGAATTGGAAAAACAGTATATACTTGAGAAAACGAATAAATTTATTACTTAATATTGAAGTTTGTCACATCTTTGTGAGCTTATTGGCTGGTTGCAAAGTAGAAAGCCGACATGCCCCAGTCACGGAAATCTGGAGGTTTCCCATTATCGTATTATTATTAAGTGAGTGTAAACGCATACACTGATCAGAGCACTGCTGTTTTGGGCAGGGAGAAGGGAAGCAGGAAAAAAAAATACTGATACGGCTGCTCCGGACAGACACAAAAATCTGCAAAACTGCAGAATTCCATATACATTATCAGTTTAATATCTGATACAGCCTTTATTTGGACAGTAGTAGCTCAGTGGGTAATGTACTGAAGCAGAAGGGTGGACGTTTAACACCCGTCACCTTCAAACTGCCAATTCTAGGCTCTACAGTAAGGCCACTGAGCCTCACTTAATGATCTGTATCCTGTCTCAACTCAAGTTCATTCAACGGCTACTCTTTAAATGAGTGCATTAGGGAGACTTTATACTGAAGAGAGACGGAGACTAATACTCTATTAACATTGACTGGAATGTAGAGCTTCTCGTAACACTTTACTGAATAAATTAGCCGTTTCGGTATTGCTGGAGTAAAGCAGAGCAGGCCTTGGCTTTGGAAACTTGCGATAGACGGAGTACCAAACAATGATGTCAGCAATCTAGGTCTCTCATATGTACATGTCACATGGAAAGAGATATACAGTACTTCGTAAGCATGCAAGATATAGTATGTTGAAGCATGAAGTGCTAAATACGCTCGTGTATAGACTCGATTCAATACGATATATTGAAAGCTATTCATATATTAGGCTACAACTCATGCCTTAAGCCTCCATCTCCATCTCACACAGGCTTCAGTTAGAAGGATATTTCATGATAACTGAAAAGATATTTGGTTCCATCCAGCTTTCCCAAACCAATGAATAAAAACATACATTCACAAAACCTCCAGCTTTCCCCAGATACAGATTATCCACAACAGCATAGACACTGGAAGCTGACCTACTATGGATTAAATCCAACATAAATAAATAAACTCTGTTTGGCATAAATGGACTGTGTACAGCCAATATTAGAATTATTGGCACCCTTCATTCTACATACCAAGGCTTCACATAAATGTGCTGTTGGTTAGGAGAATCATGATCAGCTCCAACAAGGGTGGTCATGAAATTACTTTGGCTTTTCCATCATCTGTCATCCAGTGACGTCAATGAAGAATTATTTGTTGATTAATCCATATTTACAGTTTGATATTCGTGTTTGTACACTATGAAGAAAAGTTTCTGGACAGCCAGAAACTACATCCCAAACCATGGGTATTAGCCTGGAGTTTCTCCTCTTCACTCTTCGGAGAATGTTTTCCAGTAGGGTGTGTGAACATCATGATGAGGTCAGGCACTGATGTTGGAAAATCAGCCCTGACTCACAGTTGCCATTTCAATTCATTTCAGCGACGTCTGAAGGAGTTCAAGTCGAGGCTTGGTGCCAGACTGAAAAGTTCTCCAACATTGGCAAACCTTCCATTTATGGACTTTGTGTTAGAAGGACAGGACAGAAGGTTGTTGGGGAGGTGGGAACCCATTAACATGCCACACTGAAAGCCACTGGTCTTCAGTACAACCCATCCTGTTGCCACTGTTTTTCTACGGATTCTATGACAGTACGCTTCATATTATGAACCTGTTAGCAGTGAAACCTAAATAATAATAAAGAAATATAACAAAAATGACTAATTAGAAGCAGTGTCCACAAAGTTTTGGTAACAGTGTATATTACAGCAGTAACATGACCTCATTTTACCATTATAATATGGTTGAGAAGCTAACAGTAACATGTTAGTTAGTGATGGGGACTCAAGTCACACTTGAGTCCTTAATTTCTGACTCAACTCAACCCAGACTCACATGGAGTGACTCATGGACACTACGGAGCAGAGATGACGCATGTACGTTGCAATTAAAAGCTGGTTTGTCTTCTTAAATTGGCGTGAATAACACTTCTAGTTTCTAGAGAAGTCGGGTGCCAGAGTCCAACAGTTTCTTCTTTACTTTGATTGATTTCCTTCCATTTATTACAAGAAGCTTCAATTCTGTCCTTCAGACTGAATGGTTTTCTGTAATGGCGTGTCAAACCTGACAGTTTTAGAAGATGGTTGTTTGGTACAAAGGTCATTAGAAGATGCTCATTTGGTGTCTAGGCCAAGCTTCTGGAAAGCTCCTTCGAGTCAATGTCCAGTTTAAAAAGCGCTATATAAACATCATTCTTTGGGTTGCCAATCATTGTTGCTACACATCTGAAAGAAAATCTGGGCCATAGATATTTAACACTATCATTTTCTGAAGGGTGCCAATAATTCAGCCTCTCATCATCCCTGGACCTGCATGTGCACTAGTGCAAGAGTAAAGCTGGGGTGTGGAGATGGAATACTAGTATTGCATACGTTTCCAAAGGGTCATGTAACATTCATAATGGAGCCGCACCGAACGGCTATCTCACGCTCTGGGACATGTGCAGTGGAGTCAGCATCTCCTCGAAAATGGCTCCCTTGACGTTCGAACCACGCAGGTTGGCTTCCTGGAGGTCGCAGCCTGAGAGGTCACAGTTCTGATAACAGGAAGGGAAACGCGTTGAAAAATAAGACATTACATACAAATTTAAAAACTGTCATTCAGACAGTTCTCTACACAGAAGTATCCACCAGACCTCCACAAACCGACATCAAAATCTTGGAGTCTGTGGAAATTTGGGGTTGCCATTTACTACACTAACGTGATATTCAGCAATTTTGTTCGTGTGTTACATGTTGTGAGTTCTACTGTGCATGCAGGTCAGTCTGTTCACACAAGTGTTGGATACAGGCCACATTTGAGCACCCAATCCGATTTGGGCCATTTCTTCTCGCATTGCGAGCAGAACTACGTTCGAGGCTGTACCCTGCAGAGGTTGTGCCCTTCAAAGGTTAACCCTTGTTTGGTTTAGAAAGCCAGCAACACACAATCGGGCGTTCCCAAACCTTTGCCCCGGTATATTTTATACACCTCTCACCTCGAGATCAGTGCCCGCCAGAGTTGCCCCTCGCAGGTTACAGTTCTTCAATTTGGCATTCTTCAGCGTGGCTACTCGCAGGTTTATGCCCGTCATCTGGCTGCCTTCCCATATCCACCCCCTTTCAGATTGGCACCTAATACACAGACAAGGTTAGAAATCATCTGTGCAAGACTTTAATAACCATGCCTTGTTTAAACTGTTACTAATATTTAACCCCCCCCCCCCCCCCCCCCAAAAAAAACAAACACAAACCCTCCAGATTGGCTTTGAGTCCTGACGGGTCCTCAAAGTTACAGCCCCTCAGTGAGGCGCCTTCAGCATTGGAGCACAGCATCTTAACACCTTGCAGATTAGCACCCTGCAAGAGAGAACAGGAACCCAAATAGACTGTAGGTTTGTTTGTCTATTTGAAGTCGTATCAGCATCAATGGCTATTCACATCAGGAGTAAGGCTACAGCGATACTAGCTAATCCCATTCATATTGGGCCACTATAGGATGACTGACTAACCTAATGCATGTCATAAGAGTCTGGGAGGAAACCAGAGAACCCAGAGTAAACCCACACAGGCAGAGTCCAAGGTTGGGATTGAACTGGGGATCTCTGGAGGTGAGATGTGTCCGCGCTAACCACTTGCACCACTGGGCCACCCAACAGATTGTAGGAAAGAGTGAGACTTGAAATATGGCGTGAGAAGCTACTGGATAACATTCATTTATCGTTCTCCAAAAACTTTGGTTAGAATAAAGTGTCTGTATGATCAGATTGACTCCCATTACATTACATTATCTGTGTTTAGCAGAAACCCTTATCCAGAGTGACTTGCAGCTAAGCAGAACAGTTGACAGTTAAGGGGCTTGCTCAAGGGTTAATAAGTGGGAGGTTGGTGGTGTTGAAATCTTGAATCAATCCAGAGCCTTAACTCTATTACCAATGACAAGGATTTGATCTTACAAGTCTTAAATTGGCTTTTATATCAAACAAAGGCAACCAGTAACGTCTTAGTCGAGAACAAAGTGACACGTGTGCACACGTAGACTAAACGGGCAGATGACTAACAAACAAGTTGAACAAGTTAGTCTGTAATACTTTCAGCCTCTAAAGTCACTTCAGTTCTGGCTGGTGTCTCAGTTGTTAAGGTTTTTTACCGGCTAGACAGGGCACTAAAGTGTCATCAACTGACCTAATGCTCATCTTTGTGGACTGTGTGAGGAAACTGGAGCACCTGGAATAAACTCATGGAGACAGGAGGACATGCAAACTCCACCTGGGATCGAACCCAGGACCTTCTCGCTGTGAGGTGACGGTGCTACCCACCGAGCCACCCTCAAAAGGAATATCAATTCTGTTTAATTAAATACAGGTAATAATAATAGCTATTATCATCATTATTACCATCATAATTAAATACAGGTACACGCCACAAACTCGTTCAGAGAAGATTATTATCCTTATTAATAAAATAATTACCCTATTTCAGTCATATATGACCTTGTCTGATACATTAGCCATTGCAGTACATTTGTAACGACAAACATAAGAGCACAGGCTCTGGTTTTACACACGTAGCACCAGCGTGAGCAGACTGAATGCTGAATAATGTTTGGCTGGCGTCACTCTCCTTTATAAGCGCATGATGGGGATAGTCTGGCTTTAACACTCAGGTGAATATCCTGTGCTGGATCACAAGACAGTTGAGGATTAGTCTTTATTTGAGAACGAGTTCCTGTTTGTGGCAGAAAGCTGACACACCTTGGGGTGTGGGCAGGACAAGGACAATGCCTGCTCTTTTCTGAGAGATGTGCTTTGTGGCGTAAATACAATAGGAAAAATGTTACATAAAAGACAGTTTCTCCTTCCAAAAGTGTGGGTGTGAGAGAGAGAAGCAAGGAGGGGTTCAGTGAGTCACTGTGCTACATGAACCTCCACAGTGAAATATGACTTTTCTCATCTTAAGTGGTATAAGAATGGAAAATCAATATGTGGCAGTCAATGCTGACATTAAATGAATCAGTGCATGTTAAACACTACGGTATCTTGGCTATTCAGTAGGGATGTAACGATACATTGATGATTCGATCCGAGTCACGATACAGATCTCACGATTACTGATGTTACATTTGACCAAAGACAAAACTTTTTTTTTTCCTTCTGTAGTGTAAACAATGACAATTTTCTTGTATAAGTTTTTAAACAATAACACTTTAGTCCCTTGCAATTAAAAGAAATGACTAGAAACATTAGGCTCAAAATTGTAAACAAAATGCCCTATTCTATTAGTGCAATACCTCTGTACAATATTTCCTTTTACTCTATCAGTGTAATACTAATCTTGAAGTGCAAAGATTACTACTGCACTTCAGGATAAGGGGTCGGGTATCTTGCCGCCACTGCTATATATATATATACACATACACACACACACACACACACACACACACACACACACACACACACACACACACACACACCAAGGTTATATCGAAACTAGTCATACTCAGGTTGGGGCCAATTTAGCGTAATCAATTAACCCAATCCAAGTCTTTGGACTGTGGAAGGAAACTGGAGTACCCGGAGTAAACCCACAAGGACACGGAGAACATGCAGACTCCACATAGAAAGGACCCAGGCCAGTCCGTGCTGGGATCGAACCCAGGACGTTTTTGCTGCGAGGCAACAGTGCTACTCACCGAGCCACAATGCCACCAAATATGATTTGTTGTCCGGACCAACATCCAGATCACATAACGTGCAATTTCACAAATGTTTAACCACTACTTGGAAGATTATAATGTCTATATATAGTCTTGCAAAAAATGCTGGGATATATGCATGTGTAAGAAACTCTAGAACAAGATCCACTTTCCTCTAAAGAGTAAAAAGATGCTACAGTGGAGCAGCAATGCTCTAACACAGCATCAGCCCATTCCTCATGAAGACTGACTGCAGGAAATCTATGATGATTAACCATAATTACTAAGCACAATTAATGTAGCAATTATAGAGAACAGAAACTATCCCAAATTAGGATGTATGGTCATTTGTAGAACCATGAAAATATATAAAAACAACAACAACAAAAAAAAAAACCAGGTCAGATTACCAAACGGCCTCTGGAAATAACAGCTCAATGTCAGCTTTCCATGTATTTGAACACAGTGGCCATTACACTACAGGCTTGCGAAATGCCACTTTGCACCACAGTGGACATTATCCCAGCATGCAATCTAGTCAGTACCGTACACACTCATGAAAAACAAGTCATGACTCATAGTCAACAGCTACGGTTTCATATCCTGATCCTGAATAGAGATACTCACATCTAGGTTGGCCCCGGAGAGGTCGGCCCTCTCCAGGTTGGAGCAGCACAGGTTGGCGCAGGTCAGGTTGCAACGGCTCAGGTTGGCCATCTTAAAATTGATGTAGCGCAGGTCCAGCCGAGACAGGTCCGCCCCGCTGAAATTCAGCCCCTGTTCAAGAGACAAAGAGGCAGATGAGGGTGAGACCAGGCGACATTAAACAAGGACTTCACTGTTTAAATGAAAAAAAATGAATCTTGTTAAAACTGTTTTGTAAAAGGTCTTAGGCATTCTGTATTAAGCAAGTCTTAGTGGTCACTGCAATTTGTAGTTCTACAGTTTGTAGTCCATCTGTTTCTCTACATCCTTTGTTTTCCCCTTGACTCTGCTCTCTAATGGTCAGGACCCCCACAGATCAGGTCCTATTTGGGCGGTGGATCATTCTGAGCACTTCACTGACACTGATGTGATGGGGTTGTGTTAGTGTGTGTTGGGCTGGTGTGATTGGATCAGCCACAGCAGTGCTGCTGGAGTTTTTAAACACTCCACCTGTAGACGTAAAGTCAGACACAGCAGCTCATCTGTTGTTGCACAGTCTGTGTTCGTCATCCTCTAATCCTTCATCAGTGCTCACAGGACGCTGCCTACAGGATGCTGGTGGCTGGACAATTTTGGCTGGTGGATTACTTTCAGTCCACCAGTCGTATCAGTGCAACACACACTAACACACCACATCAGTGTCAGTGCAGTGCTGAGAATGACGCACCACCCAAACAGGACCTGATCTGTGCTGGTCCTGTGGAGGTTCTGACCATTACAGAACAGAGTCAAGGGGACTAAAAGATGGACTACAGTGTGTAATTATAGGACTAAACGTGAAAACCGCAGACTGGCCAATACTTTTGCACAGTACCATAGATTAATCTGCGTATACCTGACAGCGCAGCTCCGAGTTGGTTGGCGTGGCAAGCAGAAAGCGTACGAACTCTTTGCGGGAGATGGGCGAGTGGTCTTCAGGGGGCTGTGAATTCTGCGGAGAAGTCCATTCATGAGCACACACCCAAACAGCAACAAACAAGGATCTCAATCTGTATCATCTTGTACCTTTATGACGACTTCTATCTGCTCGGCAAGTTGCTCGATCCCAAAGAACCGAGCTTCTTCCAGCACACCTGGGAGACAAAACGTTGAGGGAACATCAGGATGGCCATTAGTGTGTATTTAACAGATCAGCCAGTCAGTGCCGTGGAAACCCTTCATACGTTCAGAGCCCTGTACTAACGTCATAACAGGAAACAAAAATTCATTTTATGTTTCTAACATGCAAAAAAATGTAGGGTTGTTTGCTTTATTTATTCTTTGTTTGAACGACCGACTGCATTTGCATGAAAATCCGATTTTGTCAGCAATTCAATGTACTCAAGTAATCAGATAATGGGAATCCTCTGGGTTTACATGACAGTGATTGGATTTCTACTTTGCAACCAGCCAATAATCTCACAAAAAGATGTGACACAAACTGTACAGCCGGTGTGTTTTGGTCTCCACAAAGTGTTCATAGCCATTTCTCTACCTTTAGTGCTGCTAGACAAACTATAACAACATTACAGAGTTTCAAAGAATATTTGTAAACATTTCCTTAAGCCCCGCATTTGTTTTGTCTGTCTAGCCTAACAACACAAAACGAGCGCACCTTCCGAGGGTAATCATCACAGAGCTAAAAGCAATGCAGTTGAAGTATCAAAGGCCACACCTACCCAGTAAATTGATTCCTTCATTAACGATTAGCTGGCCGTGTCGTAGGTAATTGAGGATGGGCTCAAAATATTCTGGACTCCGGTCAATGAGATAAGCTCCTCGCTCGTCTCGCTTGTTACCCCACACATCTGAAACCCAGCAGAGAAAGAATGGTGTGTAAACTCGCAATCAGCATACAGAGCCCAACAAAGAAACAATAGGGTGTGGCGTACAATACTTTTAGAGCTTTACCTTTCTCTCTGAACATGTGGGCCAGCATGCTGTCAGGCTCCTTACTCACAAGGGTACTCCTAATGAGAGCAGGCCCAGAAACAACGCATTAGGTTTAGAAAAGCGTCTAGACACAGATTGATGTCACAACTCATTCACCACAGTCTGCCACCTTATGCTTTGGTCTAAGGACTGGACTAAGGACCAGAAGGTCCAGGGTTCAAATCCCACCTCTGCCAAGCTGCCACTGTTGGGCCCTTAACCCACAGTTGCTTGGATTGTAAGACTGTAGGTCGCTCTGGATAAGAGAACCTGCTAAATGCTGTAAATGTACATTTCAAACGCAGCCAGAGACTCATCTGTGTAAAGAGCCTTTCATACCGTGTGGTCGTAAAGAGCCGCCCACCGATATTCAAAGTCAGCCAATCGCTGTGGGAACCTGCGAGGTCATCAGAAGCCTTTCCCTCCCCTTGAGGATCTGAAAGACGCATTAAAAGAAATATCAACACTCCTGTTCCCGAAGCACCATTCTGACAACAGAGGCAGCAGAGACACATCATAATCAAAACTTACCAAAGAAGGCGTCTCCCTCTGATACGTATAACACATCATCATCTCTGTCAGAAAAACAGCAAATCAATTAGCATCACTGTCCACATATATTGGCATAATAGTGTAATATCTATCAGTACTATCTATTTTATATACACACTCTATCCAGCCACTTCATTAGTTACACCTTGACAGTACCGGGTTGGATCACTTAAATCACGTCTCCTCATTCTGATGCTCGGTTTGTATTCCTTACCTGATTAAGGCTATGTCGTCGATGAGTCCGCCCCTTCCGTTGTACAAATTAGTGGCTCTAATTCCCAGTTTATTGCTGGCAACAGATAAGAGATCGGCCAGAGTCCCGTAAACTGCTACAACCTGTGGGAGGTAAGAAAAGTTAATGCTTGGGAGATAAAAAAAACCCTGTAGCTCAGGTGCTGCAGCGGGAATTCTCTAGACCACCACTGCAGACACGTGTATGAATAACTAGTTTCCAAATGGCATAACCTAGGACATACAGGATACCCTTAGTCCTTCAGAAATCTACCATAATAGCGGGCATGCCACCAACTAAAGTAAAAGCTTATAATAGCACATTACAGTATGGTGCGTGTCCACTGGGATGTATTCTTGCTGACGGTGGGCATTTCTATAATATTTAGTTAGGATTATTTACTGAAAAATCTCATCATCATCTCATGACGCCCTGACCTGTGGAGAGGGAAGAGATGCTAGATCACGTGATATTTTAACTCATGACTGGTCCACAGAATCTACAGGAGCTGGTCGCTGGGAGTTGTCACGTCACTGTGTCAGACTACTTTGCACAAGATTGACATTGTCAATACAAGTGTCACTAGTTTCTATTAACTAATGGCTTTTTCTATGCAGTAACTGTATGGCTGCCTTCGGCTTTCACACTGCCTAGTGTAAAGACATGCATAATAAACATAGTCACTTAGCAGACGGCCTTATCCAGAGCGACTTACAACTGATAGTCTTACAATCCAAGTAGTTGTGGGTTAAGGGTCTTGCTCAAGGACCCAACAGTGGCAGCTTGGCAGAGGTGGAACCCTGGACCTTCTGGTTCATAATCCAGTACCCTAACCACTATGCCACCACAGTTCCAATAAACAAAACTCTCCCATAACACACAAGTTTACATTTACATTATATTTACAGCATTTAGCAGACGCCCTTATCCAGAGCAACTTACAATTGGTACAATCCAAGCAATTATGGGTTAAGGGCCTTGCTCAAAAACCCAACAGTGGCAGCTTGGCAGAGGTGGGATTTGAACCCTGGACCTTCTGATCCTTAGTCCAGTACCTTACCCACTAGGCTACCACTTGGGTAGTGACAGGCAAAATCTCCACCGTATAGATGGATGTGCGCGAAAATCCCTGTAGATCAGCAGTTTCTGAAATACTCAGCCTGCCTGGCACCATCAACCATGCCACGTTCAAAGTCACTTAAATCACCTTTCTTGCCTAGTCCGATGCTCGGTTTGAACTTCTTGACCATGTCTACATACTTGAATGCAATGAGTTACTGCCATGGGATTGGCTGACTAGATAACAGGTTGAACAGGTGTACCTAATACAGTGGCCGGAGAGTGTGTATATAACGTGGTATAAATGATAAAACTGGCAAACAACATACTCGTGTACTAAAAAGAGTAGTACGCTCACAATTGTGTTTGTGTTATGATATACTATTTAGAAAAGTAGTACGTGGCTGTTTACAGCTACCAGGCTATCGTTGTCATGTCATTTGAATGAGCTTTGTGTTGATATAGTCCGCCTTAATGCTATACACCACACATGGAGGACATAAATAACCAAAAACAAACCACATTCGCACAAATCTCTGGCTTTTTCGTAAATCTAGCTGAGCTATGCTAATACACCGTAACTTACTCACCTTGCCATTTTTGGAGGAGCCGTTAACAAAAAGCGTGACCCTTCGCATTATTTATTTAAAGACTAATTATTTACAATATCACGTGCGTATAAAAATATGAATTTCCTATTATATACGTAGCTTCTAACACACACTCATCCCTCCTAGCCAAGCCGTGGGGAAAAACTAACAGGAACGACCTACATGCGTCGCCATTGAAAAGCTGCCGTCCAATCAGAGTCCTCGCATTGTTACCAGGCTAAACGCTAAACCAATCACGTCGCAGCACTACGAAACCCGGGTGTGATTCCAACCAATCAGACACAATTGTGGTTTAACTTCACTCATGAGGAATTTGCAAGGGAAATACTGGCTGTGTCTCCATCCGCATGTTAGCGTACTAACTAGAATGCCTGATAAGTACGCCACTCTTAATGCACTGGCCGTTTTGGCGTACTATTTAGACACGTAGTATGCGGTTGGAGACGCAACCAATTACCTCATGATCTGACGGAAGGCAACGTTTTAAACCATGTACACCCATATAAACAGCCACATTCACAGTAATGACCAGTTTCTGATATACAAAACGTGTACAGGATTTTGTATAAGTGTTTGTTTAATATTAAGCCGTAAATTAATTGCTCAGACTCCAGAACCCATCCCTGGAGAACACAGGGTACAGGTGTAGTGCCCTGGACAGGACGTGAGTCCATCGCAGTGCTGGGTAGGGGTCACTGCTGCAGCCCTCTCGGATGACTCTCTCTACCTGCCTCCCCTCCCTCAGGCACAGATCATGTGTGTCTGTGATGGCCTACCCAGCTGGAAGGCACTGCTGGAACACAAACCAAGGGCAGTGCAGTGTTGGGCTAGTGTATTAGACCATTGGGCCACCCATAATAATAATAATAATAATAATAATAATAATAATAATAATAATAATAATAGTGAAAACCAACCCCTGAACCTGAGTTGTTTGTCCAAATTTAAACACATGAAGAACAGTAGATACTGTTGTAAAATGGATGTAGCACTTAAAAAAGCAGATCAGGATTCGATAAAGCAAAACTTGCACTGGATTGTTTTAAAAAGAGTATTGGGATTGTTCTTGGGTAAAACCTGGACTGGACTTTTACAAAAAACATATTTCAAACAGGAATTTTCCTCTTGGATTAATAAAGTTATCTATCTATCTATATTGGGACGTTGGTTGGATAAAACCTGGACTGGCGTTTTTCAATAAACGAATTGGGAATTCGGTTGGGTAACACCTTGGACTGGACCAGAATTGGTTTTGGTGAGATGCTTTGGGCAATGTTCTGCTGGGAAACCTTGGGTCCTGGCATTCATGTGGATGTTGCTTTGATATGTACCACCTACCTAAACACTTTTGCAGACCAAGATCACCCCTTCATGTTCTCATTCTTTTGGACCTTCACAGGCTCTGCACTTTATTCTGCAGATACAAGTTGATCTTCATCCATGACATAATTATAAATATATATTTATATTACTTATTCGCAAAGTAATAACACGTGGGTACTATGTCTTTATTGAAAACACTGATTGATCATCTACAGCCCAGACTGGAAAAAAGTATGTGGATACCTGCATGAGCGTTTTGGGTGTTCTAATTAATGACATGTGAGTCTGAAAAGTGCTGCCCTGTATTCCATATTCTGCATCCTATAGCACAACAGCAGCTTTGGGATTACAATCAACCAAGTCGGGGAAACAGAGCAAAAGTTGATTTTCCTCCACCAGATGGCAGAGCAGGAAAACGCATTACTGACAATAATAGGCCTTCCACTGCTATACATGGATCTTATTTCATAGCCCAAGTTGCAACTTTCTCTTCCTTAACACAACTGTTTTAACCTTTCTGATACAAAGCGGAGACTAAAGGTCTGAAGTCACTAGTCAAAATGCTTGTTTGGATCTTTGTGGAGGATTCATACTGCAGCAGGATAATAACACCAATACACACCTAATGATGATGATGATGATGATGATGACAGACTTTTATTGTCATTCAAATTTACACCGTACAATACACCGTACCAATACACACCTCAAAGCTTTGCAGCATCTACTTGAAGACCAAAGAACATCAAGAAACGCTGACCTGACCACCGGACCTAAAACATGTCAAACATTTATGGGGGCTCTTGAAGACAAAGAAAACCAAACTTTCAGTAACATCACAAGATGCTCTGGGGATTATTGTGAAATCTTGCTGTGATGACATGGATCCTCAGATTTTGCACAACCATGTAGAGTCCACCAGAGAAAGACCAGAGTTTTCTAACAAACAAAAAAAAATCCTGCTTTATATGTATCATTTATATTATGAAGGACAATTAGTCCACAGTTGCACCACAATCTAGTCAAAATACTCTGTGTATTGTAGAAGAGGTTAATGGACTCAGAAATGGCATACAGAGAAGTATATTCTATAATCCATTCTATATCTACACATTTATAATATATTTAAATAGGAAGCCAGCATCTTCAGTGTTTATGACCTCATGTATGGAAGGAGAGGAAGTCGATCTGCCCAGAGTCGCATAAGCTGCAAGATCAGAAAATTAGGTTGTGGGTTTGTTCATGTGTCTCAGTGGAAGCATGTGTTATAGATCTCACCTTCTAGACTGGCAGCTATGGTATGATGACAGAGATGTCATCATGATTGACTGGTAAAGTTCTTACCTTTTCAAAGGAAAGGGAAGTGTGTTTATGGAAAAATATCCCAAGCATTTAATCAAATTTACGGAAATAAAATAGGAACCCCACTATGATTTAATATGATGACCTAGAAAAGGTGTTTACATCTCTAACCCAGATTGAGCATCATAAGCTCAGCAATAAAGTACTTTTTAATCCACAGGTCGCAAATTACTTGCTTGCTGTCACAACAGGATCTCTAGAGACTCGATGGAAACAAGGGGGAATCCCCAACATGTGAACACACAGAGATGCAGGTGACCAAAGCTAAACCGGCATTCATGGAATACTGGGATGGAACCTGGCAAATGAGAAACTGACTCTCTGAAATGAGGAAACCAGTGAGGAAACCGGTGCACTATCAACTGAGCCACTCTAGTTCATATACCACCTCTGGCTAGGTGACATTTGACTTTCAGTTTTGTAGTGATGTCCTCTCATGTAGGCCTGAGGATAAGTTGCCAAAAAATAACATCATTCGAAGTCACTTTTGTCTGCCAGCTGGTGCCCCCCATCATAGTTCTGTCAATATTAATCCCATTCGGGGTGGAAATGCTCGGGGTTACAGATAGTTATCCTAGATAGTTGTAAAGTATTGTACATTTTTAAGTAAATATAAGTAGGTATATATTTATTACAAAAGTAAATATATACAAAGATTTAGTACAGTCTTACGTAAAAGCTGAGACACCCCAGCTTAACAATTTTCAAATCCAAAGTTGGAAAAATCAAGTGGTATGACTGTTCTGATCACCATGTATCATGTAGCTTTTGTCACACTGTTCCATCTCTAAAATCAAGCAGCCCTATTTAAACAGAAGTCTCTCCAAAGCTTTGCATAATAACCTTGCATAGTGATTTACTGTTGGCCTAAATTAAAAAACCCCTTCTGATCTCCTTCTTACAACTTATGTAACACTCCAAAGGAGCAGTGAGAATCAAAATGCAGAGGCTTTTGGTAAAGAATGCAAAGCACCGGTGCTGGAGGACAGAAATTGGAAACATTTTATAAAGAAAAGCAGACAAGGCTTTGAAAAATAGGTAAGACCATGAGTAGAAATGAAAGGTCTCAGGAGAAGGCTGGATTTAATAAAAGAACCCCACAAGATACCCGATGGAAGAAGCTGGAGCAGTTACAATATGATCCTGATAGGTGTTAAGTCTGCACTTACACTTGCTATAAACTATGGATATGTTCATGCAAGAGGCTTCTTGAAGAAATCTAGGGTTAGGGTTAGAAAAATATCTTTAACCCACAGAGGTCTGCAAGCATGGCAGCGAGCTGTGTCTTTTTCCAACGACAACAGAAAAAATGATGTCATTCAAAGCAAGACGGCTAACACGCGTGACCTAATAACAATTCTAAAAACAAACAAGGACACACGACTGCACGTCATACTTTGTGAGGGAAAGAACTACAGAACTCCGAATTTGGTCTGCCCTGTTTCCCAGTCTCATAACATCTCCCCACTGCATGCATGGTCCCACTGCATCTCCTTTTTTCCTCAACAGATGGTCTACTTCTGTAGTGAACAAACAAAGCCAAATTTGAATGGCCTTTTGGAACCAATTAAGTTCGAATTCCGAGATTCCACTGTACCAAATAAATTAAATATAAAGGTGAACCCCATTATCTGAACTCTCAATTTAACATGTGGGGATTCATACCTCTAGTACATTTACATTTACATTTACAGCATTTAGCAGACGCCCTTATCCAGAGCAACTTACAATTGATACAGTCTTACAATCCAAGCAATTGTGGGTTAAGGGTCTTGCTCAAGGACCCAACAGTGGCAGCTTAGCAGAGGTGGGATTTGAACCCTGGACCTTCTGGTCCATAGTCCAGTGCCTTACCCGCTAGGCTACCACAGTCCCACATGTACATGCTACAACAAAATGGCAAAGTCAGAAAAATTCTACTTGGGGAATCAAATTCAGACCTGAGTTCACGCAAGTTGGTGTAAAATGGATGGAGATGGAGTTCTGAATAGTAGCTCTGCCTACAGCCTCCATTTTGAACCTATCAGTGTGTGATGCCAGCTTTTATTGTTATTTATTATTTTATTAACTGTAAAGTAAAGCACTGAGATAAACTCACTGTGAGACAGCAGAGCAAATTTACTGTTACGATTACATAAGTGAAATGAAGAAATGAAGTTCACTGAGTGTGGTTTGACATTTTGAGGTTTAAATCTGAGAAGTACGTACCATGTCTCATCAGAGCCTCATCTGTCTATCAAACGTTTAGCCACATGGCATCAGAAGCTTCAACAAGACTCATTAAGGCACAGTTTAAGAAGAGTGTTCTTTCTTGGCACCATATCAGCCAGCTTTGTGTAAAGCCTGTGAGATCTACTTGACTGTTGAAGATTGTAATGTGTATCTACAGCTGGATTTTCTTTTTCCTTTTTTTCTGGAATGAAGATCAGTGGAAAAGAGTATTATGGAGAGATTAATCCAATTCTGAAATTTTGTGCCCAATTATCATATATATGTTACATATGGTCATTATAACATTGCTAAAACAACAATTCTAATGGTGGCTTTCTAATGGTGTAAGACTTATTCACAGTACTGTATTTCCACAATTAGAAAATTTATGATTTTCTTAGCTTGTGTATTTTTAATATACTTGTTCGTGCAAAAAGACCTAGATTTATTGAAGTGGATTTGCTAGATTAACCAAGGACAGTTTCATTGTTTGGCTAAGAGTTTATGGGGATGGATGAGTCAGGAATTTACGTACGCACTCTTATCTGGCTGGATAATTACAAACTGTTTTTGTAAAGGATTATGAAGCCAATGTTCCATAATGATATTCTTTATTAAGGTCAAGCCTGTGTTTTGCCGAATATTGCATTAGTATAATGATGTATGTAAGCCCAATTATTGTAGTCTAGGACAACTATGCTCATAACAATGTGAACTTTGAGGATGAATGAATCATTATATCTTCCGAATAAACCATGTGGAATTAGCGGTGACTGAAATGCACATGATCATTCAACCCTGCCATGGTTTTCCATACAACAAACGACTTCTATGGCCATTCACAAGGTTCAGCAAAACAAACATCATTCAAGCTGGTCAATCACGTCATAATCATAAACATAGTGCACACCATTTGTCCACCTTATCATATGTATTCTTTAAGAACATAATACTTGGCCTGCGTTACCTAAACATAGAGTAATACACAATGGGAAACTTCCCCACATCTGGTTTACAGATTGTTAACAGTGGATGCTGAGACGGGCGATTATCAGTTTGGACTGTTTGCAGACCATGGAAGCAGGCAGTCACTGACATTTGGAATAACAGTGGTTTGTGTCAAAAGATAAGATTGTGGGCACCAAGCAAGACTCAGTCAGCTATAAACAGGGTATTATGGATTGTTTGCCTGGTAAATGTCTTTCATTAACTCTTTTGTGCATGTTCTATTTCAGTTCTGAAAAAAGAAAAAATCCTTAAATTAAATTGTTATTTGTGGGTTATCTGGAACATGTCATTAGGTCCAAATGGGAATGCTGAATGGAGAACGACACCTGGAAGCAAGTGAGTATAAATGTCCTTATACTATTTAGTCATCGTTTATATAATGGGTTTTATAACACATACAGAAATTATTAACACTATATAGAGATGTAGTTCGTCATTTACTACTTAATGCATGAACTAAGTTTGGTTCTATAAACTGGCGCCAGTAGATCAAGAGTCCATCGACCCACCACACTGTATGTACTTAATCCCTAATTGTATATTTAAAAACCCAATTTGTATTAATCTGGAAAGCCAGTACTGGGATCAACTGCAGAAAATCAGATTTTGTGAGTACTCCGATCAATGATCAACATGCATTTGAGTAATTAGATAATGGAAACAACTACAAGCATTTGGGGTTATCAGTATAAGTAATAGATGATTTTATTAGGACAAGAGTCTAAATTGCTGACAGCTGTATGCTGTATATACAGCCAAAAAAGGTTAACCGCTGATAGGAAAGATCTAAGGGCAGCGTTCATACACCTCTCAGTAGTGCGTAGTGGTTTGCAGGGCCAGCCCGGTAACAGCAGGTGGTCCAGCATGACTGGAAACATTGGTGACAGCAAACCACCACTCCATGAATAAAGCATCAGGGATCTATCCTTTTTAGGAACCCTTTGAAATAAAATGAATTGGATGAATAATAGATGCTACTCAGTGAGGTGAGAACTGAGGAAATAGTGCACATGTCCCGAGAGACAGATCTCTAAGACAGAGGGCAAAAACGAAGGAGGGAAAAAGAGAAAGAGATGGGAAAGCTTAGTGATGGGAGAATTAAGAGGCACCAGACCATGATTTGTTTCAAAAATCGTTGGCAAGCATTACATCACTGTTTGAAATCAATCAAGTGCATTGTCAGAATATTCAGGACTAGTATGTTTTGGACACTGGTACGATGTTTAACAGCATGGGGCATAGGTATGATGCGGATATGGTAGATATGATGTTCAACAGGGTTTCAGGTATGGTGGGTTTGAGGGCCATCTGCTACAACTAGTGGTGGACAGTAAGAAAGTAAATGTAATGTGTTACTATAATTAAGTAGTTTTATCGTGAAGTATTTCCATTTTGGGTGACTTTTTACTTAACTCCACGACATTTCAAAGTCAAATATCTTACTTTTTACTTACTTTATGCAAAATATGTCGTTCTTCTTGGCTTACATTTGTAAACGTATAACGTATCATATAAAAATGAAATACCGTATTTTTCGGACCATAAAGCGCACCGGATTATAAGACGTAATATCAACAATCGGCTGCTAACGGGTATATTTTCATACATAAAGCGCACCGACTTATAAGACGCATTAAATGAAACAAAACTCTTAAGTTCCGTCGGAAGCTCAGTTTGGTCTTTACCTGGCGCAGGGCGTCTTCTTGCTTCCTCCACTTCCGTATCATTGATTCGTCAATGTTGAATTCTCTTGCAGCTGCTCTATGTCCATGTTGTACTGCGTGACTGATAGCGCTGCTTCGAAAATAAATGAATGAATGAATAATGCTGAGGCACATACCGTATTACCCCGCGATGCTGCGCACTACCGTTGCCATAAGCTTTGTAACTTACCAAGGCCGTGCTAAAACATTTTGACAGATTTATGAGCGCCGTGTACCATCTACAATCGGTTGTAGGTCAGAAAGCACAACCAGAATTAATTCATACATTAGACGCACCGCATTTTTAGGCGCTCTGTCGATTTTTGAGAAAGTTAAAGGATTTTAAGTGCGCCTTATGGTCCGAAAAATACGGTAAGCGAGTAGCAAGAACACCGATCAAAGTATAGTGCGCACTTTGTTTTGAATTTGTTTTGACCTGTAAGACTAATTAATAACATTTTATTAAAAGATTGGTGGTGCAAGAGTGATATTTTCACCTAAAATGAGTTGATTAAGCTATTAAGTTGATTAAGTCTTGTTACAAAAATGACAATAGGACATTTCAGCCATAATAAATCATAGTAGTTTTACTTTCGATACTTTTGAAGGCAAACACTTTTGTACTTTTACTCAAGTGGAGCTCTCAAGGTCTTCTTTTACTGAAGTAGGATTTTACTCTCTACTTTAACTTGAGTATATGGTTTCTGAACTTCGGCCACCACTGGGCACAAGACAAACAAACCAGCAATAGCCAGCACAAACCAGTTATACCAGCATAATTAACCATTAAATGGTTGAAAAAACCTCTACATAATATAAAATTATAGTTTTCTGAAGTGCTCAACCAGTTGTATTTTGGTAGTACAAGGACTTTAACACTCAATCTTCCAGACAATAGTCTGAACCTGAGTCACCATTGCCCAAACATTACAAAGCAATTACATTATTTAGCATTATTTAAAACACCAGCTAACTCTTAGGCTGAGCCATGATCAATGTCCCAGGGGTAGCATTTTGAAGGAGTCAAAATTAAATGTACAACCTTCCAGTTAGACAACAGCAACGTGCTGGTAACATAGATAGAGATATTATTTATGGTAGAGATATTAGTCATTATTCACTCTTTCACATTTTCCATTCTGGATCATTTTCAGTTCTCGGTTTCTCCCATACAGTTACAGTTCTTGTTCAGTTACTGTTCAGGCAATTAAACGATTCTAAAGTGCACGTTCCTGAGAGAGCGAGCGTCCTGATCAATATTTCATCAGTGTTCATGCAGGTATATGTCTGACTTTGGCAGCTGGGAGGAGATATACACTGCTCAAACATCTCCCATCTGTCGGAAAACAAGTCTAGAAAGCTATAGCAACCTGCTTTCCTTATGGCTACATTGCTTGGGAATTTGGTACAATCACTTCCTGCTGTTTAACTTCATACATACTGTGTGTGTGATGTCAGGTTGTTAGTGAGCAAAATCCTGTTTATTTAATGATATGAATCTCTTATGCAGGATTTATGTCCTCTTGTAGCACAAGCGTGAAAACAGCACATAATGTTACGTCTGTCATAAATCACATGACCTTTATTTTCATTTTATTGCCTCTGTCTGAAGTAAGCATTGAACATGGCTGTGGGAATTCTGTAACTGTCAGTGTGTTGTTAGATTGTAGAGATCGATGGCATGGCGAGTAACTACAACAACTAAGCCCCTGGGTAAAAGATACTGGCCAAACCCAAAATTGCACAATATTAAGCTTGTTATGGTCTCCAGAGCAAATAATAATGGTTAGGTCATTAGAGAGAATTACACAAATAGATAATATAACTTAACATGGGAAAGCACTTCCTTAAATGTCTATGTCTAACTTGATATCAGCTTTTTACATAAAAGCGTCGGTGCTGTTCCACTCAATGGTAATGGCTCCCATCAGTAGATGAGCTTTTGAAATATGTTCCCCAGTTAGTTTGTATTTAATGTGAGACCAAATATTCTCTATAGGGTTCAAATCTGAACTCTGACCAAGCCAAAACATGAACTTGATGGACTCCAAGCATGTCTTCTGACATAATTAAATTGAAACTATATGGACATACCCAAGATTGACATACCACATTGGACATTATTATTTAATGGGTTTTAATACGACACTATAATGGATATTTAGTACTTTTTGAAGCATGCCTGGCTGTTCTGACAGCTTCCTACCTAACCGTCAGTCTCAATAAGCAACAATAATACACATTCAGTCATTTCAATAATACATATTCATAAACATTCTCACAAAGCTAAATACTTCTTTTCCTGTCTTCCCAGTGTGCAATCTGTCAGCTACCGATGGATGCCTCCAGAGACGAACAAACCCTGAGTCTCCAACTTTTTAATTTTCCCAAACATCTGTCAAGTCAGGGCTGCTGCTAATCAACAATGTTACCATGATGTTAAAGTTGCTATTAATAGAGCATGATACTACACACTATAAACTTCCCACCGTGGCTGTGATCTCTTCCAACTGGAACATCTGGAGACCTAAGCTTTGTTTGTTTGAAGGTTTTTGGTTAAAAAAAAAAACAACAACAAAAAAACTTGTCTCAAAGGTTCGGTGCTCAGGTCATCTTTGTGTCATTAACCTTCAAAAACCCAAGATTATGCATTTCTTTTGTATCATTTAAACGATTACTACAGAAAGATATGATAGCCAGTGCAGTCCAATGTTCTCATCATGAAAAAGTGGGGGTTGCTTAGTGGTTAAGGCATTGGAGATGATGCAGTCAGATGGTGACTCTGTCAAGATACCATTTTTGGGCCCATGAGTAAGACCCTTTGCCCTGTATTGCTCAGCTTAATTGTTAATAACTATGGATAAGGTCATCTGTGCAGCAGTAGACTAAACCAACATGGCACCCAGTGAAGGTTGGCAAACACAAATTGCTCATGAGCATTCAAATACCAAAGAAACACAAAGATTGCTGCACTATTGTTTCCTCACATGGACTGTTAATATTTCACACCTATTGCAACATAAGGCCAGAGGTATATACTTCTTACTAAATATTACTCCCAGGGTAGCATGGAGTAAAATGATTAGTGACCATTTGTTCCATTGGACAACCTGATAATGAAATTCATTATGGGAGCACAATTTTCATGCGATGCAGTATTCAGTTCATATTACCAGCATTTCAAACACAGTGTCAGTAATCAGATAATGGTTTTATTTTCCTGTCGCACTCCTACTTGATAGTGATTCCCTAGATGCAGGAAAGAGGGTGATGGCAGGGCTTGTATAGCGATTTGAACGGAGAAGTGATTTTTACAATAATAATAAAAACACATGGTTTAAAGCAGTTGGTTAAGAATTGCATAAATCAGAGGCATATGGTTGGTGTCAACAACTATATGTTTTAATTTACTGTAAATATTGGTTGAGGAAACATATTACTTGAACTACAGATTGGCCAATTAAGGAGACTCCTTGTAATGCCTCTAAACCAGAAACACTGAGCATATGTTCTGTATACACAGTATATACACTTTGCAGTTCAGGACCCTCACAGGGCCACTACATATCAGGTCCTATTTGTCTGATGGACCATCCTCAGCACTGCAGTGACACTGTTGTGGTGGTGGTGTGTTAGTGTGTGGCCCTTTGGTGCGATTGGATCAGACACAGCAGTGCTGCTGGAGTTTTTAAACACTGTGTTCACTCACCGTACAATCTATTAGACACATCTACCATATTGCTCCACCTTGTAGATGTAAATAAACAAATGTACATAAACAAATGGACTACAGTCTGTAACTGTAGAACTACAAAGTGTATCTATATGGCTGAAAACCAATGGCCTTCACCTGGGTCCCAAAGCCACCGACCTGTGACATGCTTAGAGTTGAGTAGGACATTCCAATGCATACTTTTTGAATACCAGCATTACACATATGAGTTCTGCTAGTCATTTCTTCCTTGCAATATAAGATAGGTTAGAGAACAATGTGAGATTTCTAAATCGAGCAGAGGGCTTTTGGACTCTGTAATGCCTGGATTAGGATGCTGGAAGAGAACCACATCCTCGGGCCAAGTCCCTCCTGAGAATACACTTAAAACAGGATTTTATATGCAGCGTCTGAAGCAAAACAGAGTAGATTGACCTGAAATACCTTGCTTAGAAACATGGACAGCAAAGAAATTGGAATTATGAGATGTGTTGGTGACCTAAATCAGTATCTTAATTGTAAAAGATACATCACTAGATAAATGACATAGGTTTCAAACATGTGATATGCATCTGCACAGCATATGGTTTATTCAGATTATACTGGGCAACACAATTTTAACTTTGTTTTGTCCCACAAAATAAAACGAGTACTTTATATGCACTCAAATTCATATCTGTTTTTATAGTTTTTCAGTCAGGCATAGTTTTTAAATGACGGGGCAATTATAATTTGCATTTACAGTATATGAGTTACCTATCCATAAATAAAGCTGTTGTTACTCTTGAAATGTGATCCATATTGTCCTCTGCTTGGTCTATTTTCTCATTACCAGACTCATCATCACTCAGGGTTTTTTTTGCACCAGAGAACATTGATACCTCTATTGAAACCACCAAATTATTACCTACAAGGTTGTCAGGTATTTATTGAGCAAGCATAATTGTCTTTCCGTAAAAAAGAAATACTCACCTTTAAGCCAAAATAGATTGGGAAATTCAAGTCTTACAATTTGTGTTTTTTGCTTCTCATGAATCTCAATCTCAAAACCTCAAAATTTTTTACAAATTTAGAGTTCAAGGCTCTGGGGCAGCCAGTTTGTTGTTTTGAGAACCTTCTTTGTTGAGTGCACGTCAAAGCACTTACAGACAGAATTGCATGATGTATTGAAAATGTTTGTACTCATCAGCCATCCTGATGTCTTCCATCAATAGCAATCACCAACTCCAGGTAATTTTAGATGTGTCTAAACTTGCACTGATCCTCCACCATGCTTGACTGTTTGTTGTAGACATGGTTCCAATCAGAATTTATGTTATTTTATAAAGATCTAAAACTAAGATTCATGAATTCATCAGTTCATTTTAGACGTCCGGTTTTGATGTTCTAATGCTATGTTTCTTGGTTTTAGTTCTTTTCCCCTCGATTTCCATTTTACAGTACTGGCTTCCTTATAGCTACACATCATTTCAGATCCATAGCATTGCTTCTTCCTTCAGTGGAAAGGTTAACAGAATTAAAGTCAGGGAAAAAGATTTCTTGGATCCCTCATAATCAGAGGTTTAAGTAACCTTCTTCTGGTGGTCCACCAAGCCTTGAATCCAATTTTCATTATAAGTTTTGAACCCCAACCCTGGAACCAACCATTATCACTTGATTCCCCCTTGACTTTTCCCTTGCTTATGTAATTGAATTGTCTTATATCAAATCTACATAGAAATATATTCATTAGCCAGTTTAGTTACAGAATAGAAAGACAGCCAAGGTGTATTTACGTAGTTGCTCCTGTGAATGTTGGTGTCTCGCTGAAGGGTAACAAAATGTCAGTGACACCTTTGGGAAGGCCTTTTTGTTGGGAGGACAATAAGCTGAAACTCTTTGGATATCAGATATCAGAGGAACAGAAGAGAAATGGCAGTATGGTGCACATCCAAATGTATTTGTTTTTGACAATGTCAAACTCAGTATTTATACCAGAATATTGTAATTGTGCACAGTCACCAACTTGCTGTAGGCTTTGATTTGTTATTGACATCTCGTGATATTTTTGACCAAATTTGTCTCCAAAAGTGGTCTACCTAAATCTCAGGACATCCACCCACTGCATACATACATTCTACCTCTGAACAATTTGTAGGCATTGACTTACCATATCCATCTGAGATCTTTAGTGGCAGCTACAAGTGGGAGTTGACAGCCAGCAGGGAGCAGCAGGGCGATAAACCCTCATCAAGCCTTCCCTCGCTTAGACATGGCCAATTATGTCTGTGCAGTTCCCAGCCAGGCTGTAGCCATCACTGAGGCTCACACACAGGGGTGCACTTGAGAATTAGACTGCTATGCCACCCTAGCAACCTGCCAAATGATCATTTCTAACATTCATTACTAATTGTGTTTTTCCAGCTTCTCGACTGCTGAACTGTGCTGTTAGTGATGTCAAACACTGCTGCTAAAAGAACATCGCTGCTGATATTTGCTTCTTTAAATTTGCCCCAAAGGCTTATGTAGCTAACAGGTCTTTTTATATAAATACACCAGTGACACTGAAAGGGGTCGCATACATCACACTGTGGCATACAGTTCAACTATTTATTTATCACAGAGTTCTGTACTAACTGATGTCCAGTTTAACTCTTTGTTCTACACCACACAGACTAGATACCAAATACAAGCAACTCATGTGAAGCATTGTGACTTGTTTCCAGAATAAGTTTTTAATTAAATAAACAACATTGCATAGCAGGAAACGTCCCATTAGCACACTAGGCTATACCCAGAACATGCTGTCATCCATAAATGGAAGAAGGGACAGGAGAAGGTCCTGCAGCAACTAAGCCGGGAAGGGAAAGTGTTTGTTGGCAGTGATGTGAGGGCAAACTTGCCAGGTAAAACAATTCATTTTGATTCCTCTTCTTTTGTTCGCTGGATGAATCTGTTTTTTAATGAGCAAGTGTAATGCAGAAAGTTACACACACGGTCTCAGTGCTGCAGTAATTTCTTATTTCTGTCTGTAAACCCTAACTATTATTTTGCATAAACATCCTCAGGCCATTCTGCCAAGGTTGGCAGCTACATATTGATGCACCTTGAGAACAAGACCCTAATTGACATCCAGCTTGTGTAGATCAGGTTACAGGAGAACTGTGTGGATGTCATTACATCGCATTTACATTATGTAGAAATTTAGAAAAAAGATGCATTAAATGTAACTATTATGGTCTTATTGAAAACAGAGTAATATCTATGTAGGAATGACAGATGTAGGAATATGTTCTGCTGTCTAAAACAGGACTTTCTGTATGTGTGACATACCATGTTGTATATGTAACCCTAATATAATCTTGGTTGTGGATTAGTATCACACTCCAGCTCAAACATAAAAGACTGTATTTGAGCGGATGCCTTTTATCTCCTGGAGAATCCATAAAGTGAAGCAAATGTTGTTGTTATTATTGGACTCCAGTGATAAAGATACAATCCAAAACCAATGTTAGGGCTCCTTTATGGGTCATGATCATTTCAAATAAACATCAACTTGCATGGCATTCTCACTTACATGTTTTCCATTATCAGTTTATGCCATTGCGTGTGTATTGTGGAAACACACAACTTCCATCTGCTCATTAAACGAAAGTGAGAGTACATTATCTTACAATTTCTCAACATAAGTGTCCTGCTGCTTGTTCTGGGAGATTTGCAGGTGGTAAATGACTGAAAAGGTCCACTTCTTATCCCCAGCCATGGATTCCAGCTCTTCATATGGGATTCCAAAATTTCAAAGACATGTGAGATATAATCTCCAGTGGATCCCTGGGTCGTTCTGGGGTCTGTCGAGGCTTCCTGAGGGATGTTCCTGAAAACAGCTTCTGTGGTTGTACAGATCCTTGTGCAGATATCCACGCCAACCCACAACACCTCAGAAAGCAGCTGAACAGGGTGCTAGTGAAATCCTTTCAATTTGTATAGTTTACCACCATTACATTCATACCAATCTAGTTTTATTTGTTTCCAAAATTTTCTTAGCGAGCTTTTTTTTTCTTTTTTTTGTCAATAGGTGTAAATGGAAAACAGAAACAGGGACCTAAACCCATGAAACTAAGACAAAGAGGAGCCAGTAACACAACAAAAACAACAGGCATTACTGTGACTATGAGACAAAAAAGGGTTTTTAAAAAGGGGGATAAGCACAATAGGCTATACAGTGGGGCAAAAAAAAAAGTATTTGGTCAGCCACTGATTGTGCAAGTTCTCCTACTTAGAAAGATGAGAGAGGTCTTGAATTTTCATCATAGATACACTTCAACTATGGAGACAAAATAAGAAAAAAAAAATCAGGAAATAACAGGGTAGGAGGGTTTTTTTTTTAAAGACTTTTATTTCAAATTATGGTGGAAAATAAGTATTTGGTCATAACAAAAAGTTCAACTCAATATGTAACATAACAGTTGTTGGCAATGACAGAGGGTCAAAATGTTCATGAAGCTTCAACCAGGTGGTAGGCACACACTGTAGCTGGTATTTTGGGCCCATTCACTCCAGCAACTTTTAACTCCCTACACAACATTTCTATTTGGGATTGAGGTTGGAGACTGGCTAGCTTTACTCCAGGACCTTGAAATTGCTTTGACGAGACACTCATCATTTTTGGGGGGGCCCCCCAGCGGTTGTGTTTGGGATCATTGTCTGCTGGAAGACCCAGCCACGTTCCATCTTCCAATGCTCTCACTGATGGAGGAGGTTTTGGCTTAAAATTCATGATACATTTGGCCCCATTCATTCTTCCCTTTGTAACACGGATCAGTCGTCCTGTTCCCTATGCAAGATAAACAGCCCCAAAGCATGATTGTTTCCACACCCATGCTCACGTAGGTATGGCGCAACTCAGGAATTCGTCTTACTCCAAACACAGCGAGTTGAGTTTTACCAAAAAGTTCTATTTTGGTTTTCATCTGACCCCATGAATTCTCACAATCCTCTTCGGATTCACCATATGGACAGAGCGGGAACTTGCACAATCAGTGGATGATAAAATACTTTTATGCCCCACTGTAATTAAGCAGCAAACTGCGCAAGAGGAGCGCGATCAGAAGAGAGCCATGTGGGGACAATGTAGCTTCTGGGCTGCTCCCAGAACACTTCATCCTGAGGAAAATACAATTACCAATTCTGAATGCAATGCCCTCTATCCTAGTCTACCACTGTTGCGTCAAGTGACCTTCACAATAAATCAGAAAAATGAAAAGGTGTTGCTGAGACGTTGTGTCTAATATAAAAAAAAGTATTTACGGATCATGCTAAATCTGAATAAACATCCTGCACTGCATTCTGTTCTTCCTTACAGTTAGAGTATTTCTGAAGCGTGTCTTCTTTAGGGCTTCTTACATGGTTGGAGGAAATGTAACAAACAGAAAAATGTCTGAATTCCCTGTAGAGAGTGACAGCAAATGGAGCGTGCAGGAAGGGAAGAAAGAAAAAGGGAGGCGCAGGTGGACAGACGGGAAGTAGGCAGAAGCTGAGGACAGGCAGAGAGAAAGTGTGAGTAGGACGATATGACACAAGGCCTCATTAATTCATCTCACATTACTGCACCAAATTTGCAGAAGCTCCTTATTATTATGAGGCTGAGTCTGATTAACGCTGCAAATCTTTGCAGACAATCATCCAGGTCATCTTTACACTCATTAGGGGTGAATGTCCATTTTCACGTGGAGTGTGATCAGCCTTGCCTGATTAGAGCCATCATTTGCATATTGGAGACAATGTTTGCTCATTATTAGGATATTTTCCCAAAACCATAAGATTGAATATGCATTCAATCCTCATTTGCTTTTCAAAAAAGGCCTCAGGCTTCTGCAATCAGGTGAAGCAGCAGTGATAATTCGGTATCCCACCGTGGGAATCGTACAGCTGCAACCGCAGCTGTTGGAGGTGCCGGCAAAGATGGAGAATTTTCACCTTGGAAATACATTGCTTTCAGTAAAAAGGAGAGGCTCACTGCAGCTTGTTTTACGAAGGCAAATGCTGGCCTTTGGCCCTACTCCGTCAGTGGAGGGGTCATGCACACAGCTGTGGATGTTGTGAGACTGGGGAAGTTGGGAGAAAAAATTAGGAGAAAGCAGGAAACAGTCCAGAAGTTTAATTTTTAGGAGAGATTAAACAAAAGTCTGCGTTTTGGCATGTCTTCCAAATAGTTTGTGGGCATGGTGGTGGCATCTTCTTTTAGACTTGGAGACTTGGTCTTTTGCAACCATGACCCTTACAGAAATCCCTGCCTCTAGCTCTGATGCTGACTGTTCATGGGGGTGAAACACACTTTAGCCCTCTACAAGGCAGGTTCATTAGAGCTCCTGTTGATTTAGACGTCTTTGTTATTATTAGTATAAATATCACAAATGTGTAGCTTTGTTTATACTCATTGCCTTGCCTAATGGCATTCTGTACCATGCCCAGGGGTGTCACTGTACTGTGCTCAAGCCTGCTTGAAAAGATGGGCTCAGACACAATTCAGTTGGACACAGAATGTGGCACAGAGCACAATGCCAGGTGCCACCGTAAAAATCTTCTTTAAACAGTACGTGCTTTACTTAGTTTACTTTTAGTCATCTAGCAGACGCCCTTATCCAGAGCGACTTACTACTGGTACACTCTTACAATCCAAGCGATTTTGGGTTTTGGTTAAGGCCCTGGCAAATTGGCAGAGGTGGGATTTGAACCCTGGATCATTTGGTCCATCGTCCAGGTGACCACATTACGTTGTTTTAACTCATTTATTACATTTTACATTTGTCATTTAGCAGACGCCCTTATCCAGAGTGACATACAACTGACACAATCTTACAATCCAAGCAACTGTGGGTTAAGGGCCTTGCTCAAGGATCCAACAGTGGCAGCTTGGCAGAGGTGGGATTTGAACCCTGGACCTTCTGGTCCACAGTCCAGTACCTTAACCCCTAGTTTACAACAGTCCCTAATTCCTTTAACCATTAATACATTTAATTTGTTGGTTTTTCTTACAACAAACATTGTTCTTTGGGATTGGACCAGCTCTATGTATCATTTAACAACATGACAAATGGATCAATTCAATATTTTATAAATAAAAAAAACAGTTACGTCCTGATTATCTAATACTTGTGATAAAAACACTGAAAATTCAGACATTATGATACTGATTTTCACCCATCTGTACAAATGTTGCCAGTGTGTGTGTGTGTGTGTGTGTGTGTGTGTGTGTGTGTGTGTGTGTGTGTGTGTGTATCACCGGTGTCTGTCTCATCTCTTGATGCTGCACACACCTGCAGCTCCTCTGTGCTGTGTGGAGCAGATCTGAGTCACAGCGGGGGCCCCACGAATCGGAAAATATGTTGCAATCTGCATGTCATTTTGTTCCTCTCTCTCTCTTGCTCTAGCTACTGTGAATCTTAATTATTCCACACCCACAGTTCTAAGCCCGCAGTTGTTTTTCCTGTTATCTTAGTGCTATCAGGGACAAATTGGAGGATGTCTAAGCGAGCAATTACTGGTGTTGGAAAAAGAGGATCTAAAAATGAAAGGCTCTATCTGTCCTCTTATATTGAGCCCAGTGGCAATTAAAGGAATAGTTTAATGAAGAAAAAAACATAGTTACCCTTTCTCTATCACACTAAATCAAATTACATAGTTGAGCCATGTAATTTGGGTATCATTTTTAATTCTTTTTCAAAATTTACACCAATAGCAGCAGGTCAGGGACATGAACCCAGGACTCTTGAGCTGTGAGGAGACAGTGCTACCCACTGGACCATTGTGTGACCTGTAAGACATAGTGGAGAATAATAGGATGCATTTCACTTTATAGACAATCATTGGAAAAATGAATTGTCCAATATGAAATACTGTATATACAGTTTTATGCCAAAGTTTAGGTCCTCGCACTCAATTTCATAGGTGTGGGAAGAGGGATGCTACCAGGGTTGCATAGCACTGCTGCCATGAGGTCTTTGTTTGTTCACCTGAAATAACAGGTAAGCTAAAGTTAAGGATTTTGTTTGTAACACTGTCACCACATCAGTAGTGTTCAGGTTACAGTGGTAATTCGTTCCATAAGGCTTGTCGAGAACCAAAAATGACAACTACCGAGCAAATGTTTTCCCATAAGGAATAATGCAAATTGAATTCATCCGCTCCAGACCCCCAGAAAAGCCACCCTGTATAAGGCATTATATGCATTAATGGAGTTGTATTGTGCAAGTGCTCCCTGATTTACAATGGGAATAAGTTAAATGTATCATAAACTGAGGAGAATAACAAGTGTTTGATAGAGCTGTCTATATTGTATCAAAGCCAGGCCTATGGTAAGTAATGATAAGTAAGTTAATGTTTAAAACACTTACATTAACCTACCAGAGTCATTAACACAAAGCTTATTTTATAATGAAATGCTGAGAAATCTAGATAGAAAGTTGAAGTAAAAGCAAATCACTTACTCTATTGATGAACTCAGGGCAATAGCATAGCTGCTAAGCTAACTGAAGCCTGTGTCTTGTTTCGATTTCCTTTCGGCTGGCTGTAATCCCTGTCTTTAAGGAGAACTCTGAAAACTATTTAAGGACCCATGGAGACTTATTTGCACTAATAATACAGTACTGTAGATGTACGAATCAAAGAAAAACACAATAAACACAGCGGAGCAACACACTGAGCAAGGGCTATTTTTAACCTGAATCACTGAATCACTTTGTACTGAATCATCAATTATGAATCATGAATCGTTTCAGTTTTCCAGTCAAAATGTGCCGAGAATCAATTATATAATACCTATTTTAGCATACCCAAAGTGACCTGCAGTTAGGTTGGGTGTTAAGGGTCTGTGCTGGGACTTCTTGTTCAAAGTGTTGGTAACCCACTGAGTTTTAATAAACCTTTAAAAACGAAGTTCTGAGACTTTACAAGTGATTCATCTGCAATCTGCCAAAACTTGTGCACACATCAAATTTTATGTCTAATTTTTTCCAATAATTTCAAATGTATGCATGAAATGAGTAGAAATACTCCATATTTAATTTGTCCCCTGCAGAGTTCCTTCCATATAATAAAAATGACCAGCGGTATTAAAACCTGCATATTGAGCTTCATGCATTTTTGAAACCTTTGCCTGGGGCCTTAAACAGTCTTTGGAATGACCTCTGCTTATTGGAAGACAAAACATGTATTCATTGCTTTCATCCTGTTTACATTCCATCAGATTTGTATATTTGCTTGGTCTAGCCCTGGAGTTTGTTTTGATTCGCTCTATTTTTTCATCCCTGGTGTTGGTTTGTTTAAGGCATTAACTGGTCGACTGCTTTTGGAGGGAATTCAAGCTTAGAGAAAACAGCACAGGAAGTGTTGCATTAGTCAGCTAAGGCCAGTGAATATCAGAGCTTTCAAGAAGGTCCAACAGGAACGCAAGAAATCAGACTATATATGTTTGAGCTCCTTTAATAAACACTGAAGCACATTCAAGAATCAAAGATCCACCCACAACACAACACACAGCGTTACAAAATGTAGTCTATTTCATATGTACAGTCTAGACAATGATAAGGCTTTTCTATCAGTCGTTTTGGCACAATAATATTAAAAGCTAGTTGTTCAGGCAAAAGTCAACCAATCTAGAGTATTTACAATAGTCCCATATATTACAGGAAATTACAATGGTAATGAGAAATGCTGATTATCATGCATACATTCAAAGTTTACTTAAAATGATCAAGAAACTATTAAAAATGTGTGAATACTGATTACCATGTTATGAAGTTTATTACACGTCTGGTACACAGAGCATCGGAATGTCATATTTTGCAAAGTAATCTTTGCAAATCGTTGTAATCTTTTCATCTGATGCCAAAGTACTGAAATAAAAACTGTGCTGAGTGAACAAAAAAGCATCTATACAATACTGTATATAAATCGGGGGCCAGAAGTCTGAGACCACTAGTGAAAATACTTCTATTTGGCATTTTTCTTTGCATCATATAACCAGCATAACATTCTGAGCAAAACCTCCGAATGTATTAGTATTTGGTAAGTTTCTCCCTTAAGGTGGCATGGGCTAAATAAGTTTGTGCAAAATCTGATGATCCATGTTATCCAGGATGATTTCACAATATTCCAAAGAGCAAAGTGAGATGTTATTAAACGCTTGTCTTTTTCTGTCTTGAAGTGCCCCCATAAATGTTTTAGTCAGGTGACTGTTGAGGAAAGTCCAAGATGGTCAGCACTCCTTGGTCTTTTTTGGTCTTCAAGTAGTTTCTGCAAAGCTTTGAGGTGTTTTGTGGGACACATGTTTAGAAACATTTTCACTAGCAATCTCAGTCTTGGCCCCAGTAAGGCTGTTCATATATGCAGTGATCAAATACAATAGCCCACCTCTGCAGGGACCTGGGTTTGAGACCCGATGGTGCCTCCAAGGCAGAGCGAGTGTCACTTGCAGACATGATTAGATGTGTCTGAGGAAGGTGAGGCCGATGAGTGGATCATACCCTGATACTGCATAAGCGACACCTACCCAGCCCTGTGATGGATATGTACAGTGGTGCTGGAAGTTTGTGAACCCTTTAGAATTTTCTATATTTGCGCATAAATATGACCTAAAACATCATCAGATTTTCAAACGAGTCCTAAAAGTAGATAAAGAGAACCCAGTTAAACAAATGAGACAAAAATATTATACTTGGTCATTTATTTATTGAGGAAAACAATCCAATATTACACATATTACACAAGTATGTGAACCTCTAGGACTATCAGTTACTTTGAAGGTGAAATTAAAGTCAGTGGCAATTTCAATCAGTGGGATGACAATCAGGTGTGAGTGGGCACCCTGTTTTATTTAAAGAACAGGGATCTATCAAAGTCTGCTCTTCACAGCACATGTTTGTGTAAGTGTGTCATTGCACGAAGCAAGGCTGAGGACCTCAGAAAAAAAGCTGTTGATGCTCATCAGTCTGGAAAAGGTTACAAAACCATCTCAAAAAGGGTTTGGACTCCACCAATCTAGAGTCAGACAGATTGTGTACAAATGGAGGAAATTCAAGACCATTGTTACCCTCCCCAGGAGTGGTTGACCAACAAAGACCACTCCAAGAGCAAGGCGTGTAATAGTTGGCAAAGTCACAAAGGACCCCAAGATAACTTCTAAGCAACTGAAGGCCTCTCTCACACTGGGTAATGTTAATGTTCATGAGTCCACCATCAGAAGAACACTGAACAACAATGGTGTGCATGGCAGGGTTGCATGAAGAAAGCCACTGCTCTCCAAAAAGAACATTGCTCCTCGTCTGCAGTTTGCTAAAGATCACGTGGACAAGCCAGAAGGCTATTGGAGGAATGTATTGGAAGAATTCTAAAGGAAAATATCAGGACATCTGTCCATGAACTGAAACTCAAGAAAAGGTGGGTCATGCAACAAGACAACGACCCTAAGCACACAAGTCGTTCTACCAAAGAATGGTTAAAGAAGAATAAAGTTCATGTTTTGGAATGGCCAAGTCAAAGTCCTGACCTTAATCCAATGGAAATGTTGTGGAAGGACCTGAAGTGAGCAGTTAATGTGAGGAAACCCACCAACATCCCAGAGCTGAAGCTGTTCTGTACGGAGGAATGGGCTAAAATTCCTCCAAGCCGGTGTGCAGGACTGATCAACAGTTACAGGAAACGTTTAGTTGCAGTTATTGCTGCACAGGGGGGGTCACACCAGATACTGAAAGCAAAGCTCACATACTTTTACCACTCACTAATATGTAATATTGGGATCAATTTTCCTCAATAAATAAATGACCAAGGATAATATTTTTGTCTTATTTGTTTAACTAGGTTCTACTTTTAGTACTTGTGTGAAAATCTGATGATGTTTTAGGTCATATTTATTCAGTGATTAGTACAACAGTTGTGCCATCCTGTATCAAGTTCCCACTTATGGTATTTGCATTATATGGCCAAAAGCATGTAGACACATTGTCTGCCCAAAAACATTTGGAAAAGTTGAATTTCTAAAAAAGGATTTTGTTAATCTTCATAATTTATTATCATTTTATATGTTCCCCCCTTTGCTGTAATCACTCGAACTAGTCGGAGGCACCACCGAGACTCAAACTCACAACAGTGCTGGCCTAGCTTATTTGACCACTGTGCCATCCAGACTCCCAACAATGTCACTCTGTGTCAAGTTCCCACTTGTGGCAATAGGCTTCTACTAGGTTATTTCAGCCAGACTCTGTACTAAAAGGTTCATAATATCAAGCATACAGACAAAAGACAGTAGAATATGTTGCACTTAATGCCTTGATGACTCTCAATATCACATTTTCATGGCTTTTCACCTCAAGTTCATCATCGTTCTGTCCTCCTAAACCAAAGTCCATAAACAAATGGTTTACCAACTTTTATAGAGAACTTGGCTGGCTTGCACAGACACCTGACCCCAACTCCATCTTTGAGATGTTCTAAAAGTAGTGGAAAGCCACCTACCTCAGAAGAGTGAATGCTGTTGGAGAGACAAAGTCCAAACTAATACCAATTTTGTAGACGTAATGTTTGGGTCTATATAGTTTACGTCTGCCACGCTTGTTTTTACATTTGTGCCATTATCACAAAATCAGGGTTCCAGGTAAATCATTCAGACCTGTCTGATGAACTGTGCATTACAAAACAATGACTAAGATCTGTGCTATCCTTTATATACAGTATGTATATATAGTACATAATGCATGAAGATCCCATGTATTGTTAAAATATAATAAATCATCATTCACAGATATAAATGACTATTAAAAGTCATATACATGTGTGTGAGGAGTGTGTTTGGTTATACAGTTTTTACTAAGCATATCAGCTTGACTTTGAGGCTGTTAAAACATATGTACTTACTATATGTACAAACTATACATTTCTAATCCTAAAACCAATCTAATGACCATAGCTAATCCAAAATCTAAACAATAACACAGTCTCGTTTAGTATAAAAATAGCCAGAATTCTTTCTTCACATTGAAATCTCACAAGTATAAATGTGGGTACACTCACACACATATTTGTACATGATAAGCAAGCACAAGCTTTATAAATGATTAATTCACATAAATATTTCAAAACTCCCCACAATCGAATAGATTGCTCTCCCACACAGCTGATGCAAAACCGCTTATTAAGTGAAAACCACACACACACACACACACACACACACACAAACCTGCTGTCTGTATACGTGTGTGTGCTGAAAAATCATTTACAGTTATAGACTGGTAATTTATTGGATACACCTACCATACAGTGGCATATGCAAAACTGGCATAATGGGCACTTCTGAGCAATTTACAATGATCGAGTGTTGATGTCTAAATGCAATTTATTTAACTCTACAGAGCACAATACATGAGTGTGATATATTTCTGCACATAAATCATTTATACGTTCCCAGACCTTACAAAAACAGTACTGGAACTTGCAGTACTGGAATTTTTCCCCAAGTGTTTTAATATGAATGCACTAAAATTAGCTGAATATTATTTTTTCAGTTTGTTCCCTTCAAAGGTTTTTTGCAGTCTATTTTTTGCAATCCATAATATATCAGCCACCCTCTACCTCATCCATCAATGGAAAGGGGCTGTCAGGACCATTACTGAGCATATATTATTTGGGTGGTGGACCGTTGGTAGTGACATGGCAGTGAGTGTAGCTTCGGTTCGAACGGTGCACCACAATAATTCTTCACCGTTGAAAAATAAGGGCTGAAACAGATGGATTAAAGTCTGTAATCTCATACACTTACTTCTATATGGAAGGGGAGCACAAATGTCTGCAAGCTGTTTGGAAAAGCCAAAATATCTGACAGTTCCTTGCTTCATCAAGCCATTCTACAGTCAATGAACTTACAGTACAGTTATACATTTATTAAAGCTACGAACTCATCAGTACTGTGGTATCTGTTTAAACTTTTCCAAAGTGTTTAAACTGGTCCAAAGTGCTTAAAGGGTTTCGTATAACAAAGGCATGGTATAATTAAAACCAATTTTAAGCGAGGAAAGTATTGTTACAGATGCACCCCACAATCTGAATTCAGATCATTCTTGAAAATGGGTCAGATTGTGGATATTCAATTTCAATTAGGCCAGATGGCAAAAATTGCTAAATTCTCATTATGGCATATTCAAATCATTGAACGTCCAGTCATGAAAGCATTATATTGTGGCACCAAAGTCTTTCTGAATGGCTCCTCTGGACAGTTATGTGTATATTAAGGCCTTTTCACATCTAGTTCAATTTTTACAGACAAAAAAAAAACCCTGCACGCCAAGTTTTAAAAGTACAGTCTGAAACTGACAGACTGCAATGCTGTGTATATTTTTAATCAGAGCCTGTTCTAATTTCTGCCTTGTTTGGATGCGATAAATTCAGACTGACCAATCGGAGCTCTGTTGTCAGGCAGAACAGCTCATCCTGCTAGCTGCAGAGCACAAGAGCTTACATGACAAGCAACATGCTGACTATAAAAGCATGGATATTAAAGAAAATACAGGTAGTCCTCGGGTTACGACGGTCTCGAGTTACGACGTTTCGTGGTTACGGCACATCTCCCATTTACTGTATAAAGCCTTTTTTCGCACTTAATTGGTTTTGCGTCGTGAACGTCATAACGCGAACTTCGTGTTTGGTGTGCGCGGCGGAAGAATACACGGTTACGCGGCTCGTTTTTTGATAACTACTGTGTTAGGATAGGATAAGTGCTTACAGTATGTTATTTACGTACAGTATGTACGTATGTTCCGACTTACACCGAAAATCGGTTTATGACGCCACCTAGGAACGGCTCTGCGTCGTAAGTCGAGGACTTACTGTATGTGGTGGAATATGACTGAAAGGCTGGAGAATAGTGATAAACCTCGCAGTGACTGTATGGAACCGATTTCTTGCTTATCTAAGTGCATTCTAATGTTGTTCATTCCCAACAAAAACGCAAAGTAGAGCTTCCTGCACTAATCTTCGCTCGTTGGTCTTTGTTTTTTTTTTTTAAATTGACGATGTAAAAAGACATGGTGAAATATCAGTGGACACATTAAGAAAAGGGAAATTAAAGACAGCAGACAACACTTAGTGTTCAGAGTGTTTAGACCAAAAACGCATCGGTCCCACTACATTAAAAATCGCATCCCTTCTTTTTTTCTCCTGTGTAAAAGTCATACTGGGTGTGAAAAGACCTTTAGACTTGGCTTCGCCTCAATACCTCTCTATCTTGTTTGCCCTTTTCATGTATCTTATTCCCCACGTCTCCTACCTCCTGTGCGTGGGTCTGTAGTTAGTTTCCAAGGCTGCTCCCTGTTCTATGCTGAAAGAACATGTGACTAATTAACAAGACAAAATTCCCTTCACAGTCTGACAATGCATGTCTTTTTGTGCTACATGGTGCAATATACACTGCAAAGCTTACCTCAGACTTCACAGGGTGCAGACAAGCCTGTAATCTGCCGAGTGCCACATGAGAGCTTGTTTATATATCTTGCCCAAGGAAAAACTTTGGTCCCTTTGGCACCACCAGGTTA
The DNA here is from genome assembly GCA_025084515.1 of Ancistrus triradiatus. Classification (NCBI taxonomy): domain Eukaryota; kingdom Metazoa; phylum Chordata; class Actinopteri; order Siluriformes; family Loricariidae; genus Ancistrus; species Ancistrus triradiatus. The sequence goes on along the minus strand of JAJAGP010000487.1, from coordinate 60,394 downwards.
TTAAACTAGAGAAATAACTGAAGATGTGAACCACAAGTGTCCAACCAATCAGGAGGGGGTGTGTCTACATGCCTTTCAGTCATGTTGCTGGTCGAGTAAGAAACCTCATGAAATAAGGATTTGTGTCTGTATGAATTTTGCAACCTAGCTAGCTATTTTAACTAACGTCGGCAAATGAATATATTTAAGGAACGCTTTCATTGTTTGTCGTTTGTCATTATAACAGGTAATACATGATAACAAATGTTGGAAATCTTATTTGAAACATCTGATAGGTCTGATCATTTTTTAAAGAATCAAATATAAAGCTCTTTTTTTTAGCAAACAACTGTTACTGCAGCAACGTTGCATCATTAACATTATCCCTATAATTACCACAACATATAACATAGCTAAAGTATTTACACAAACAGGTTAACTGAAGTTAAGGTTCATCTTAATATCCATTGCTGGTCGGAGAATACCAGCACATGAACAATTCCTTTGGACCCTGGAGGCATCTTGTGGATCTGGAACGTGACCTTTCCATCCAAACCCAACTCTATGGGTCTCATCCAGATAATACACTGTGTGCAAAGGGAAAAATGGTGATGCAGACTTCCCACACTACTGCTTACAGTCACCAAGCTTAAGAGCTTTGTAACAAAGTCAAGAAAAACAGTCTTCTTTTTTACATTGTGCCAACAAATCGTATAGATACATTCTTGAAGAAGTGAAATGAACGCTAGTTCCCACCAATATTCAGTTGAGCTTGTCGTCTTCAAAACAAATCATGAAGATACATTCTTTGAACATGTTCTTCATCCAAATTAATCCTAGTCCCCGCCCATATCCAAGTCAAGTCTCTTCAAAACCTTCAATACAATGGCATTTCTTGGTTTAGGCTTGGTTTAGCAATGAATCCAGTTCATAAAGAAATGGAACCCTCAAGTTTGCTTTACACTTGAACATAACCATGATGTTGCATGCTTGATGAGCTTGATTACAAACTCTCTTTCTCCTGCTGTTGTGGCGTGACAGTGACGCTCTCGGAGCCGTTGCTGAGAACAGAGCCCTTTGTAACATCTGTGCTGACGGTGGACAGCGGGAAGCTCTCGTAGTTCTGCGGCACCCCCCCACAGCGGCACTGGTACAGCAGTGACTTCAGCTCCTTCTGGAAGTTGTTGTTTAGGAAGCCGTAGATGATCGGGTTGACGCATGTGGATGCCATGGCTATGAGGTGGCACACGGAGAAGATAGCATTGTGGCATAATGGCAGGGACTCATAATCCCAGTCGAAAATGGCATTAAAGACGTTAAGCGGCAGCCAGCAGAGGGCAAAAAGTGCCACGATGGAAGCTAGCATGACGTTGATCCGCTTGGAGTGTTTGGCTTTGCGTTGGCGTGCGTCCCGCGTTCTTTCGATGATATCTTTCCGGCGACTGAGACGCAGGAAAATGCGCAAGTAGCAGACAGTGATGAGAGCCAGAGGCAGGCAGTATTGGAACATGAGCAGCGAGGTGGTGTACGCTAAGCGATTCCCCTCCGAAGGCCACTTCTCCAAGCACACCAGGTGATCGCTGGAGGAACTCATGGGAAGGCTGAGGTTATGCTCTTGCAAGTTAACCACAAAGGTGAAGGAGAGGAAGGGCAGCGAGATAAAGCAAGCCACAATCCAGGCGACTGCCACAGCAAGATAGGAGTGGCCAAGCACAGGCTTCCACCCAGTGGGATTAATGATGAGCTGATGCCTCTCCAGTGTGATGAGCACCAAAGAGGAGATGGAGACGGTGACCGACATGCACTGGACAAACGACGTCACCTTGCAAAGAGCCTCTCCCAGAATCCACCTGTCCATCAGCGTGTAAGTAATGGTGCTGGGCAAGCATATGAGGCACATCAGAATATCAGAGCAGGAAAGGTTGGCGATAAAAATGTTGGTGACATTGTGCATCTCCTTCTGACGCAGGATAACCAGGACGAGGCAGGTGTTGCCCACCAGACCCACAGCCAGCATGGTGCTATAGGCCATGATTAGGAAGGTGGTGCCGCCCAGCGACAATGGGCATACATCCGTATGTTCCCACAGTGACGATGTCAGCCACCAGGGCTGTGTGCTGTTGTTAAGGTGAGCACCTTCCATTACCAAGTGTGCATAAACAGTCTGTTCATTCCAAAATCTGAGAATGATCCGATATGTGGCAATTTTTTTCTGTTTTAGGTCCTGATATGCCTCATGTTGGTGTCTCTTATGGAGACACTGGTGGTACCTGTAAGAAAGGAGAACATATATCAGCGCCTGCAGCAAAAGGGTGACCTTGACATGATTATAGTGATCTCACTACCGGAGAAAGTCAAGACACATACAACAGGTGGAGTGGTTATTTCCCAGAGCAGGACATCTACACCCCACAGTCGTGCTATAACAACCTGCCTTATGCTTATTGGCAAACAAAATTGGATCCTCACAGTAGACTGATCTATTTCTTTCCCTTCGTTTCCCAAACCAATTTCTTATTTTGTATTACAGAAGACTTCCATTACCTTTTTAGACCTTTGTGCTGTGCTCAAAAATAACCCGTCACTATGCTTACCTCCAGAGAACACACTCTAAATCAGTGGTTCCCAACCTTCTTTTTCTTGGAGCCTCCACATGAATATCTAAGAAAAGCTGCACCCCCAGGCCAGCATACACACAGACCAAAAGAATAACGTGATTCATTGAAAATCATTTTTGCCCCTTGGACGAGGGGAGTTTACAGAATGTTAAAACTACACAAGGGTTAAGTGTTGGATTCTGTGTATGTGTCTGTAATAAGCAACGTAACTTCCAAATAGCTCAGGCTGTCCTTTGAAGTGGTTCACGTGACAAAATAAGATATTCAAATTTTATACTGTAGTGTCTACTGCTGGAAGGAACATGCTGTGAGACAAGAGAGAACACACACGCTCATGCACACAGACTCATACGTGTGAGAAGACTTGGCACATGGCCTCACTCGATACACAGATATCGCCATGATATCTCCTTGGAGGTGTTAAGACACTCGAGATAGTCCTTAAACTCACTCTACCAATTATACTGTATATGCTGCAGTGTTCCAATAACAGCATTTAATAGCCCTCTTTACCCAAAGAGATTTGAGAATATGAATGTTAAGAGACTTGGTGAAGAGCTTAATTTTGGAAGCTTGGGGAGCTGGGGATTCAAATCCTCACCTTTTAATTTCTGTGGTGGCCTAGCGGTTAAGGTACTGGACCAGAAGGTCCAGGGTTCAAATCCCACATCTGCCACTGTTGGGTTCTTGAGTAAGACCCTTAACCCACAATTGCTTGAATTGTAACACTGCATCAATTGTAAGTCGCTCTGGATAAGGGTGGCTGCTAAATGCTGTAAATGTAAATGTAAATTTCATAGGCCATAGCCTTTATCACAGAGCCATCCAAATCCCCAGGTACTTCTAATAAATTTATGTTCTCTGTTTGATGTCCTTTAACTCACCTTGTTGTTAAATATAATAAATGATTAATTGCATTGGAAGACAAACACCAAATATTGTAAATGAATCATGAAGCAAAAACCGAAGGCATGCACTCGAGATTTGTAACTCTGTGCATATTTTCCATCCAATCATTTATTCATGGATGATAAACCTCGATGTTGTTGCATCTGGGTTTTTTTGTCCCAAAATCTTGCTCCAGTGTTACATCATTGATAAGACTATCCTCTTCTCAGAATTTGAAATAGATTTCAATTTTATTTCCCTAGAAAGTTACAACCAGCAATTATTTGGTGTCATCTTGTAAATGAGCCATTATAAAGTCATTGCTCAGGGTGCTAACGTCATGGTGCAGACATGACTGGGCTTGTTTAGATTTATTAAGTAACCACCCACTAACACCACCAGCTGAAGAGCTGTCTGTCGTCAACAAAGCATTTCCACCTACACAAGTTTCACAAACTGGACATGTTCTGTGTCAATTCCAAAGACTATTGTGTCCAAAGAGCCAAAAACCGACCATCAGTTTTTGAAACATCTAGTCTAACATGCATGCCATGGTTAAGCTCACATTTTCCCCATTCTAATGTTTGATGTACAGTGCCTATAGAAAATCATCACACCCTCTCAAAGCCTTACCCTTTGTCACATTACACCCTACAAAGTAAAGACATTAAGTTTTTTTAATAGCTGTATTTACACAGTATAACCCTCACCATCAAAGTGGAAATTAGGTTGGGCAATATGACGATATTTTATTGTATCGTGATACATTTTGGTATCGTGATAGACAATATGTTTTTCTAAGTATATTGAGAATATTTACATTTACATTACACTTTTGTAAACTTGTACACCATTGTAAACTTGCTCAGGTACAACCAATCACCTTCCAGATCACACAAAAGGCCAACAGGTTCCACCTGACACCAATTCCAGTTGTTTTGTTTACAGGTATGCACTGTGAATTGCCTACTTTAATTTCTGTGAAACAGAACGTTGACTGAAATGGACGTTGACAGAACGTTACCGCAGTCACATAGTAGTCTAGATACTTTGCACGTAGTGTTTTATATTAAACAATAATATTAATTAAAACACATTATGAAACTATTTAGCACAGTATTCTACTGTAAAATACAGTAATTCCTATCTCTGTATCATTTATCAAACTTGAAACACTTGAAAAAAGGTAACTGATAAATGAAAATGAGAGTGGAAAGCTACCATGTTGTTTTCTGCCTTTCAAGACTGTGATTCATTTTTCTGTCAACAGGTTCTGGAAGGGTAGCCTCATACTAGTTTTCTGTCATTCAGACATGTCTGCTAAATGACATAAATGTATATGTAATGTAAATGTAAATGAAATGTAAGATGTGTATGTATAAGACAGGTGTTTATTTCCTATTATAATTCTTAAGACCTCGACCATTAATGCGAACAGACACTGATCGCATGGATGTTAAACGATGTTAAATTAGCAAGCTGTTCCTTGAGGATTCCACTACTTGTAGCACATGGGAAAACAAAGAATTAATCATGGCTGGAAAGGTACTTTCATTAGAGCTTTGGGACAAAGTGGTTTAAAGGCATGAGTTAAGAGAAGGATTTAAATGGATTTCAGAGGCCTCCATTATTCCTTGTAGTACCATTCAGAACACTATTAAGAAGTGGTTAGTGTATCACACCACCAACACTTTGCCTAACTTGGGGCCATCCATCCAAACTGGATGACAGAACCAAGAAGATATTGATCAGAGAAAGTACCAGGAAGCCAGTGGTTGGTCCTGAGATTGGTCAATCTGTGCGTGTGACAACAATCTCACAAGCTTTACACTTGTATGACATTGCTGAAAGAAATGTGTCTTCTGAAAAACTGCCTCACTCTCATTTGCACTTTTTTGTCAGACTAATACTAAAATGATACTTTTTGGACTGAAATACAATCACACAGACCCACACAGACACGGGGAGAACATGCAAACTCCAGTGAGGCGACTGCACTAACCACTGCAACACAATGCCACCCACAAGCTACAATATATAATAAAAACATTACCTAATAATTAACCACTGAATTACATTTAAAAAGCATGAACTATCATGAAATTACACTGCTTTGTGAAATACTGTCTCAGTAAAGTAGAATTTATAATCATCCATTATATTAAATTTATGCAAAACGAAAAACGTAAAATGTCAGCTATTAGTCATCCTGCAAGTGAGACATTTTCATAAACACTGTAGTTTTTTCCTGCATATGCCTTTATCCACTTACCTCCGTAAACAGGCCATTAGGTTCTGAAAATGATTTGCCTTATTTCTGACTGTAGTCAGGTCTTTAAATAACAAGAAAAAAAAAAACAACGAAGGATCAAAACACAGACAGGTTCGCATTAGAATGGATATGGAGGTTTTTTCTGGGCATGTTGCAGGTCTCTGTGTGAAGTCTGTCTGAGGTCTATATGTACCTAGTCCTTATAACCGACATGGGGAAGCAGCTCATTCACTCAACACTGAGTATACTCTGGATATAGTAATCATGACATTGATTTTAACATCATATTTACTCAGTGTGAAGCATATGAATGGTGGAGAGAATAGAAGGTAGTAGGGTTCTAGGTAGTAACACTGGAGGACCAACAGGACCACAGAAATACTGCAGAAATCAATTTAGTCAATAAGGAGGAGCATTAAAAAACGAAATTATCAACAAACTGAGACAAGGAATCACCAAGTTCCACCATAGTTCAGTGTCTCATGATTTGATTTCCTAAAGATTCTGGTCTTTTTTATGCCATAGATCTTACATAAGACTATATCTAATGGACGTTGTTACACCAGTTTTAAGGTGGCTATATTGTTCTATCCATCCATCCATCCATCCATCCATCCATCTATCTATCTATCTATAAGAGGATAGGATAGAGAGATATATACCCCAAATAAACATGCTTTAGTTTCTCTCTTTTCCACCTTCCTGTCTCTCTCCATATCTGTAAGTAAATATGACACACTAGGACCTGGGGGAGGTGCTCCTGCCCCATAACGTCCCTGAAACGCAAATAAAAAAACTCAAATACAGCCAATAGATCTAAGATCTCATGATATGATTGTTGGAATATTATGATTATTCAACCTGTTTTTATTTTTAGTTCTAAAAAATTTACTTAGATAGATCTACAAATAGTTTTTTCATAATGAAAGTTATTTCATGTATTTATTGGATTTAAGAAAAGCTTTAGTCTTTAAAAAGCTTGTTTGGCTGGTGATTTATTTACATTTATGTCATTTAGCAGACACCCTTATCCAGAACAACTCACAGCTGACACAGTCATACAATCCAAGCAATTGTGGGTTAAGGGCCTTGCTCAAGGACCCAACAGTGGCAGCTTGGCAGAGGTGGGATTGAACCCTGGACCTTCTGGTCCATAGTCCAGTACCTTAACCGCTAGGCTACCACAGTCCCACATTTATTTCCTTTTGATGGGGTTTTACCAATAGCCATTTTGTCCTCTGGCTGGAAATTTTTCTTATTTCCTTGAGTGAAAATAAGTATAAATTTAATTGAGAAACAAATTTTCACACTGTCCTAAAAAATCAGACATCCAGGTTATTAAACATGAATGAAGCTACAGACCTGATGCACATTTGATTGTACCAGTCTATGTTTCAGTATCTGAGTGGTGGTTTTAGGACCTGCCACTGCAGTAACACTGCTATCTTTGCTTAATACCTCTTGTTAATAGATGGATGGTTGGATGATGGATGGATGAAATGTCGCTTTATAGAAATTTGCTGTTATGAAGCTATTTCTCCATATTGCATGTTTTAAATTTTATGACAGTTTCATAATGCGGACCTTTTTAAAACCATTATTAAACTCTCCTAGGGGATTAACCTCTAGACCCCCCTAGTCAAAGCAAACCCATTCATAAATCGCTAGTGATGCCCCTGCTGAATCTTATCCAGGTCTAAGACCCATGTCCACATATGCTTCACGTGGAACAAATGTCCCCACAAGGGCACATTGAAATTAGATTTGAAAAACCAAAGGAGCTAAAAGATTTGCTTTAGTCTAAGGTTAGGGTGAAGTGCAAGTCTAGCATTAATCAGCTACATTAATATTGTGTCCATGGAAAGTCACAATGACAGAAAAGACATAAGAAAAACTGTGCGTGCCCTGCAATGGACTGGCACCCAGTCTAGGGTTAGTTTATTTTTTAATAGGGACACTGAGCCAAATACAACTTGGGTGAGAAAGTGTGTTACACCAAAACATTAGCAGATGATAAATGATTTTGTGCTCGAGGTTAACAGTTCAGTGCTGGGCTGGAATCTAATTTCACCTCAAATCCTGCCTCTCGATCCCACTAGACTTCAGATCGCAAATCCTATTGAGACGACCCAACACTTTCTCCTAATGAGAAGTTAAGTCCATAGCTAGTGATTTATGTGCTGTCAGGAGCAGATATCAAAATGATGGTGAGTGAATAGAAAGAAACGTCAAGCTCGCTGAGAAACAGTCCTGAGGTTCTTGCTACATAAATAACTATTCTGTTGTGCACAATAAAATGTAAATTCCTTGCAGTACTGAAAAATGTCAAAATGATAAATAACAACAGTGCATTTTCCCAGACACCCTTTAGAACATGCCTGGTGCTGTGTGTGTGTGGTGTGAAAGACAAGAACAGAACAGGGAAAGTAGATTTGATAAACTGTTCTGTGTCTCCTTGGACTTAAATAACACCCTGGCATTCAGAATGTTCTTCTCCAATTCCAGCGCCAAATGTTGAGTGATTACATGAGCACACTGGCAATTATAACTAATTATTTACTCTGAATAATTCACTGTTAAAAGTTACACTGTGCATTGATTTAGCACTAATGGTATTTGCAATCATGTTTAATTGACTAATAGACATACGTTTTTCAAATAGTGAGTGCATTTGCACATGCTAATAATCCAATGCTGTTTCACCAGTTACCAGTAACAGCAAACATAATTATGATCTTAATTAAATATTAAATGTAATATAATTATAATAATTATTTTCCTATGTCACCCAACTTTAGCTGCAATCATTGGCAAATGTGTTTTTAACCCTAGAGCTGTGGCGTAGTCTAATCCCATGTAGCTGATGTATATATAGGTTATCAATGGTTAAGACACCAAGATATCAAGGTCCAGGAGCTTCTTCTTCTGTTTACCCTATCCACTCTTTTCATGTGCTTGTTTTTCATGTTTACTTCCTCTTACATGTATGTGTATTTTCCTCCCCTGGTTCCCCAGTGCCCAAATCAAAATAGTCTCCTTACTGTTTATACCAGTGCTACATACTACAATATTCTTAATTAGTTTTATTTAACATCGCATCAGCATCAGTGGCTGTATCACAACAGACACAAGGTTATATCAACACATTAGTCACGGGCCAATTTAGAGCGACCAAGCAATCTACTGCATGTCTTTGGACTGTGGGAGGAAACTGGAGCACCCAGAGTAAACACGGACACAGGGAGGACATGCAAACTCCACATTTTTATGCCGCGTCCTCATCAGTGATTAGATGGAATTCCCATGGGACTCCCATGTGCAAAGTAGCTTTAATAGTTTGAATTTTGAAACTGAGATTCAGTGTTGGTTTTCATCCCTGTGTCAAAATTCACAGACAATATATTGTACAGTGTGGCAAGTATTTAGTCAGCCACTGATTGTGCAAGTTCTCCTACTTAGAAAGATGAGAGAGGTCTGTAATTTTCATCATAGCTACACTTCAACTATGAGAGACAGAATGAGAAAAAAAATCCAGGAAATCACATTGTAGGATTTTTACAGAATTTAATTGTAAATTATGGTGGAAAATAAATATTTGGTCAGTAACAAAAGTTCAACTCAACACTTTGTAACATAACCTTTGTTGGCAATGACAGAGGTCAAACATTTCCTGAAGGAGGTAATGAGTGAACGTTATCATTAATTTAACCTACTAACCCTCAAGAAACCAACTAACGCTCAAAAGTTTTAAATGTGTGTTTATTGTTTTGAGTAAAGTAAAATCATATTTTTTTCAGTCTGCCTTCTTAAATTCCTCAATCGTCCTTTTAGTATAGGTCTGGTTTTCTCACAAAGTGGTGATCCTTTAACTTTAAGCTGTTTCCATAAGATTAGCCATGGCTTTCCATCAGGTACAAATCAATGGTCCTGTGGTCATGCAGTGAAACTATAAAGGTACTGGATTGGTATCTTAGCACTGGCATTTTCTGCCAAAGGAGAGAGATTTTGCAAGCCTCTTAACCATCAAGTACTTGGATTGTAAGACTGTATTGATCGTAAATTGATTTAAGGATGTCTTCTAAATGATGTAAATAGCACATGCATTGCCATTTACACCGGTATTCTATTTAAATCACGACACAGATTAATCCAAATGAAAATTTCAGTGGTATTAGTAAATAAAGCCTTGACGATAGATAACCCATTTCATCACTATGTTATTGAGATTAAGTATTTCAATATAATGGGGGGAAATGCACCTTATTTGAATCAATCTGACAAATCCTACACCGTTCGTCTCTGGCTATCTGTCAAGCAAGCAGCTGCCAGACAGCAGATAAGACTCAAAGTATGTCTGCTACTAGCAAATCCATTAACAATCCATCAAACTCAAGCTGCACCACCAAATGCTCATCCGATTATCCTGAACTGCTGATTATTGTCCGCTTCATCCTCTTACATCTTAAGCACCGTGCTTGACTTTTGGAAAACATTTCACTGCTAGAGGATAAAGGGGAAAACCATAAGAGTTCATGCCCAGAGCAAGGACTGGTTGTGTTATTTAATACAGCAGAACATGACTAAATCCAGACAGAATCGATGGGTTCTCTCTGAGGCCTGCCAGGTTAGCCAACTGATAGCGGCACATGGCGATATTTAGGTGTCACCTGCGGTGATCAGTGTGTGAAGCCTGAACCTATGATTGTCTGTACTAACATTCATTTTAAAAAGCCTTTATGAGACTGTTACTGTTCTGTAACCTGGTCATTTGTTGTAAAATATACGGACAGCATAAGAACATAAAAAAGAAACATTGGGTCACTGATGGCTGAAAAAAAGAATGTGCTTTAAGAGCAGTAGGTTTTAAATCTGTATAATGGCTGTGTTTACATGCTAAGATTTTACAGAATAAGGCATTTGGATGGATTTAATAATGCATTGGGAGCAAAAGACCTTTGCTTCTATACTCGTCCTTGAACACGCAATGCTAACACACACATGATCCACAACAACTGGCTGCAAAACAAGATCTAGCTCACTCATGTTTTACATTTATGATTATGGTAATGTAGTAGAAACAAACTGGCTTTGTATATGCATTAGTGATGGTGTATTAACATAGCTAAGATATTAGCATGAGGAGATCAAGTACTTACCCTGCCCACCCTGCTTAAAATAACATCAAAGACCACTGTATGTTGTGTTTTGGATGCTTATATCCTGGTCAATTAGCAAGACCAGTCTAGTGGTCCAGTCTAGTTAGTGCTGGTATAGTTTCACAGTTTGTTGCTAGATACTCAAGTGTAATATAATCACTCTTAACACTTCTTCACTTCACCTCAGTTTCTTCTCTGCTGTTTCTTAACACTTTTTGGTACCAGATGTTTCAAGGACGTTTGACAGAACCTGAAACAACTGGAAAACTTGAACCCTGTTTCTTGTCTACCTCTTGTAGTCTTGTACAGTCCTCTGAACCGTGCAACGTAACATATATTATGGGTGTCACGATACACATAGTAATATTCATTTTTTCGATACGATACGAGCTGTGAATCGAATACATTAAGATTTTATTTAAAAAACAAACTACTGAACCGTTATGATGCAGTCATCTGCGTAGAGCCGGCCACATTTCTAGATCATCAGTACAGGCACGCTGTAGTTGTACACATGCGACAACTAGTGGCAGATTGTGTAATAGCAAACTGCCAAATCAGCAATGGCAGGGCTCTGGTGATTTTTTTGAACCCCAGCAAAGCGAGCCATGTTCCAAGCTCGCAGAGCAGAAAGTTGTACTGGTCTCCTTGATCTCTACATTAAATTTATACATATCGTATCGTGACATTTATATGTATATATATACAGAAAAAAACTTATGTAACCAGTGGAATGTAATTAATACTGTATGTTAAGAATTTATATATATATATATATATATATATATATATATATATATATATATATATATATATATATATATATATATATATATATATATATATATATATAACTAACTGGTACTAATGCGCTAAGATCTTGGCGTAAAAGGAGTATAAGAAAGCTGTGGGACTGTGCGGCTAAGGCACTGGACTCTGGACCAGAAGGTCCAGGGTTCAAATCCCTCATCTGCCAAGCTGCCACTGTTGGGTCCTTGAGCAAGACCCTTAACCCACAATTGCTTGCATTGTAAGACTGTATCAACTGTAAGTCGCTCTGGATAAGGGCATCTGCTAAATGCTGTAAATGTAAATGAAGAAAGCACTAGTGCTGACTGAGTGAACTAAAATAAAAAAAGAAAGTAGCTGGTGCTTACTTCTTCCACATTACAGTCAGATTCTTGGTATCGAAATTCCTCTATATGATATTTTAATACCATACCCTGATAACCAAACAAATACCCTTTTATAATGAAGGTTGCCATGAAAATAACAGAAGTAGATTGCATTCTGTTTGAATTCTTACCTCTGCTTTACATCCAATACTTTTATGTTAATCATTGGTTAATTAAAATAGGTAAGTAGGTAATCATTTTTTTCTACTAGCATTTAGCATGTGAAGAAACAACAGCAGAACTTCGGATGTGTTTAAATGCAAGATGATGTAGCACTGTTACGAGACATTTTCTTGAATTAATAAATGGATGAATCTACATTTTTTTTTACTATGAGCTATTGGTTTCTACTAGAATTTACTGCAATTAAAATATTTAATAGGGTTAATCATGATTAATCACATTTTTTCTTGCTTGTATTTGACACTAAGTAATCCACCATTTTCATTAAAAATCAGTACATAGCCATATGAACGGATAATATAAGCTTAAACAGAAAGCATTTAGTACTTCTTAATAATTTAATAAAGACAATGCACACCAACGATGACCAAAACAATACCTTTGTGCAAGCTGTTATCTTGTGTGCCAGGCTTGTTGGCAAATCCAGAGTTACACTTGACATGTGTTTATGTGATGGCCTATGCTGTGGCGCAGTAATAAGCAAAGCCATATAAGGAAGTTCTGAAATCATTTGCAATTCCCTATTGGCTAATAGTGTTATACTTTGTAATGGGGTATCCCTGATCTGCATTCACTTAAAGTGGAACCTTGTAGTTTTTATATTACACTCCGAATGTAAAAGGTTTGCTTCAGTGTGTCCTATTTACAATAGGACAGGCACAAAAACTTTCGAAAGTAATTTCCAGCATGTTACAAATTAGCAGTGGAAAGTCATACACACAAACATGAGTAACTTGAGCACAGTCTCTAGTCTAAACATGAGCTAACAAACAAGCGAGCATACAACTGGTGAGGTTATTACTTACACACACATACACAAACACAAATCAGGGTTGCCAGATCCCACAAGAGAAGCGAGCAACTACAATGTGAGAGAGAGATCATTTTTTTAAAAATGTGTATTTGCCTTTATACTTTCGAGGTTGAACAAAACCAGCTTATATTAGAGAGAGAGAGGAGGGAGCAAGCCCAAATAAGCAACTACACTCTAGAAACAAGCCCCAAAAACCTGTAGCCGCAACTATCAATATTTGTAAGTAACTTTATAGAAAATAAACCCAAAATCACTAAAGAATAAGTGGACCTGACAACTGTGCTGACACAAACGACTCCAGCTCTTAAACCCCCGCCTCTGCTCATGGATCTGCTGCATTGATTGGCTGTTTACAGCCACAACGTCTGGACAGAATTTTATTGCCTATTATAATTTCTTATAATGGTTAAGACCTCGATCGTTGAAGTGAACAGACATTGATCGGATGGTCGTTAAACAGCACTTAGCTGTACTCAAAAAGTAATGTACTTTTAGCTTTGTTAAATCTTCTTAAATATTGGTCATCAGCCTCTCCCGGCATTCAGTGGACACAAGCAACTCCGTGCCCATCCAGCCTCCTGTTTCTCAGGCCTGGCCATTTATGTGTCTCTGTGATGACCAACCCAACCAGAAAGCACCGCAGGGTCACTGCGCTAGTGAGCAAGCCAATTGCCACTGTGCCACCCACGCGCCTACATACCAGGTGTTGTGTTCTCATGTAGCACAAGGTGGCTGCAGTTACACATCCACATTCATTACATGTGGCAGCTTTTGTCTCTCTACACCAAAAATGCAAGTAGCAAAGTAAGAAGTGCCTCATTTCTTGCTAACACATGCAAAACTCTCTTCCTCTTAAAAAGTGATAATAAAGCTACACTTAGATGAAGAGAATTTGTCGAATGGGTGCAAATCCTCTAATGAGCCTGTGAGCATTCATTGTCTTTAACTGTGTCAATAAAGGCCATATGTGGGATATTTCAAGATTACTATCAATGTAAATCAGAAACATTAACGCTGAGGGATATGGAATTGACAGACATGAAGGATAATGTTGTGATTAGCTGAAGCAGATCTCCTTTCCAGGGCAAAACAAGAACGCCTCTATGTTTTCAGAATTAATAGTAAGATACAAGGGTATAACATTGTTTTTTCCTCTCCCAGAAAAAGCTTAGTAGTTTGGGTGAGTTATCAGCCTTGAAGGAACTAAGCAACCACACATCTCCCATAAATCTATGGCGTCTCATGGGAACGTCGTCAGGAAGTAATGTGACGGGTTAATGCTGCGAAACGGAGACTTGTTTTTTTCCTAAGCCTACCCAAAATCCTAGGCTGGGACAGATGGCTAATATATACATTGTGATACATATTTCCACAATGCACCATCGTGAAAAGGGAAGCACAAAACTCTTAAAGACTCCTGCAGCACGATATACCGGACTTATTTGCTGTTTTAGCAATGGTGTAATGACCATATATATAATCATTTCTCAGTCTCTTTATTAAGATACAAACAGAAAATGCAGGAAATATGTACAAAAAATCTAAAAAAAACCCTCAATTTTCACAACAAATTGGCTTCTGCAGGCAAAAGTCAAAAGTATTTAGTGTGACCTCGCCAAAAAAGTGGTTTCTTTCCTGGTACCCTTCCAAAAAGACCATTCTTGATCAAGCGTCTTCAGACTGCAGAAGGGTCAACTTGGCATCCTGATGAAGCTGCCAGATGATACTATTGCTCAAGTGTAAGAAGAGGTCACACTAATTACTTGCAACTGTACCCTACAGACGCTGTTTTTTCACAATTTTTTTTTTTTTTCATTTTTTATTACTGCATTCTAATAACTGTATTCTAATAGGGTGACAGAGAAATAATTATACGGGGTGGGCCATTTATGTAGATACACCTAAATAAAATGGGAATGGTTGGTGATAACGTCCTGTTTGTGGCAAATTAGTATATGGGAGGGGGAAACTTTTCAAGATGGGTGTTGACCATGGTGGCCATTTTGAAGTCGGCCATTTTGGATCCAACTTTATTATTTCCAATAGGAAGAGGGTCATGTAACACATCAAACTTATTGAGAATTTCACAAGAAAAACAATGGTGTGCTTGGTTTTAACGGAACTTTATTCTTTCATGAGTTATTTACAAGTTTATGACCACTTATACAATGTGTTCAAAGTGCTGCCCATTGTGTTGGATTGTCAATGCAACCCTCTACTCCCACTCTTGACACACTGATAGCAACACCGCAGAAGAAATGCTCTCCCGATCTGACCCCCTCAGACTTTAATCTTTGTGGTCATCTGAAGGCAATTGTCTATGCTGTGAACATGTGCAGCATCTGAAACGACGGATACTGGAAGCCTGTGCTAGCATTTCTTCTGTTGCTATCAGTGTGTCAAGAGTGGGAGAAGAGGGTTGCATTGACAATCTAACACAATGGACAGCACTTTGAGCACATTTTATAAGTGGTCATAAACTTGTAAATAACTCATGAAAGAATAAAGTTCCGTTAAAACCAAGCACACCATTGTTTTTCTTGTGAAATTCTCAATAAGTTTGATGTGTTACATCACCCTCTTCCCATTGGAAATAATAAAGTTCGATCCAAAATGGCCGACTTCAAACTGACCATGGTCAACACCACATAAGACATTGTGGTGGCATTCAATACACTATTTCTCTTTACAAAATAAGTCTTGTTGCAACAGTGGCTCCATTGGCCGATCAAGATGGCTGAAGGATTTGCGTCATCTCTTTTAGCCTCCTTCCCTTTCTTCCCAACAATCTTTCCTCGATCCACTAGCATTTTTTCTTCAGGCCATTCTTCCACTCATTCTTCTCTGACTGCAACCTACATTAAAGCTCCTTCCCCTGCTGACACATCAGTTTTCTCAACTTATTCTTGATTTTTGCACTTCATCCAGGGGAATCGTCAGACCCACTAAAATGTTGCCGTGCCCCATTAAAATGATGGGCGTAAAAAGGGTTGCAGAAATACAGGACACACCATCAAACTCCAAAGAGGTGGAGTCCGAGGTCGGGATCGAACCTGGGGATACTGGAACTGTGAGGCAAACCACTGAGCCATAGTGCTGCTCCGATGGCAGAGTAACACCCATTTTAGTGTTAAATCAATTAATCGATTTAGTGTTTAACAGGCTTTTTTCTGCCCCTACGACTGATTGGCAAGCAGAGTGGTACAGCTGTGCCCCTCTAAATTCTGCACGTGTCCAGAAATGCCCCGTCTTCATCATTCGTACAGCAGCAAAACACAAATCTTAAGACAAATCATAAGACATGGGCTGTATATGCAGATCTTATTCTCTACAATTGAGCTACACTTTATCATCACGACATATTTGTATAGCCATCGAGCATGGATGCATCCTTCCTATACAACAATCCATGGTGACCGTGCTAATAACAGCCTGATATACAAATCTATCCAGGGAATGTGTGTTCAAGTGGTCGGTTAATATCACAGCACCGTTTGTGTTGCTGCCAGTCATACTGCAGCCATATTTGACCTCTGCCTGTAGAATAAACCGCTCCCATTCTACACTTAATCCTCAGCTGAGAAACAGCTTTATGAGGTCAGATATAAACCTCAGCTTGTGATTTTTCCCTCCCAGCAGGACTTAGGAGGAAATAAAATGGATAACTGTGAGGAGTCGTTCTAATATATCACCCAGACAAAAGGCAAAGGGGAAAAAAAAAGATTTGGAGATCTGATGCAAGCTCATATGTCCACACCTATTAAAGCAAGATAAGTCAAAGAGATTTATCAGCATCGGGTGCACAAAGAGCTTTTTCAAGCATTCAGTTAAGCTATATGTCACCTGCCTTAAGATGCACACAATAGCAAGCTTAATCACTCGGTGCATTTAGTTTCCGTGGAGCTCTTTTCCGAACCTTTCCAGGCTGTCTGTGCTGTCGTACAGATGGTGGCCTCCTGATGGACGCATAAAATTTCATTTAGTGTGGCGCCGCATAACAGGATTCGGCTGCTCGTGCATCTTGGCCCGACTGTCTATAATGTGCATGAAATGAAGCTCCTGTCAAAACACAGTCGGCCCTTTTTTTCTCCAGGAGGACGCGTGATGGCGCCGAGTGTGAATCAAACCTGTGCTGGTGCATCACTTTCAAAGTTCTCCATCACGCCTTGAAGACATGCTGTTTGTTTTCCATTCTTTCAGTACAAGGTAGCATTGGATTTCATGAATTTAAATTCCACCACAGTAACGTGTTGTACCTGTAGTGTATTTTACAATGATAGTGTATGCAATGAGAAACACAGATTTATTATGGGATACATCAATGCAAGTGTGTGCTACATTTTTATACAGGTTTGTGTTCTCTGAGCGATGTCTTAAAAATGATAATAAATTATAAGAGGAAATAAAAATCGGTCTTTTAACTCCAGGCGTTGTGGCCATAAACAGCCAATCAACGCTGCAGATACACGAGCAGAGGCGGGAGTTAAACCTTAAGAGCAGAAGTCCATCTTTTGCGTGTTCGCTTGCTCGTTAGCTCACGTTTGGACTAGAAACTGTTCTAACACGGTTGATGTGCTTACTTTTTTGTACAACTGGGTCACATTCACTCGTTGAGACTCTGTTTAATCTGGATGATCTTCCATGTTATCAATGCATTTCTGGCTTTCGTCAAACAAAAGTATCAGGTCTATCATGTCTTTTCTGTAATTATTGTGAATTTCCATAAATTAAAAATGAGTTGGCATTAGGTTCTCTGTATAGATGGTAGCGTTCCACTCGTGTTTTCAGCGGTATCGCATTTACGTATCATTTACACACACTTTTCTTGTGAAAATACCCCTTATATTTATATTACACTCGCATTAAAAACACTATATGGCTGTGGTAATGTCTAGTCAACGTCCTGTTTCACAGAAAATAACGAGGTCGGTAAACTGCCTCAAAGTGGGGGCGCGCCCCTAGGGGTGGCACGGAGCTACTGCAGGGAAAGGACAGCAAGGCAAATGATTGAAGCTTGATAAAGACACATAATGCTTGTCACTTGTAATTCCGCAGTAAAGGTGGTTTGTCAAGTTATTGGGTTTTGTTCTATAAGAATAAGCAGTTCTGTATGAAGTATGGTGTTTAAAATCAATTTCAAAGGAATTTGTAAGCAAAAAGCGTGTGTATCGGAGAGGGGGTGATCAAAAATATTCTTATGCACAAAAGAGGGGAGCTGCAGAAAAAGAACCACTGCCTTAAGCAAACTAGTAAACTAAAGAATTGCAGGAATGGGTCAACCTTGGATTTTCATATTTTCAAGGACATTAATCCCAATATGTCACGGAACTTTCCCACCATATTTGGGTTTCATATAAGACTAGAAAGTGCAGTTCCTGCAGAAACTGTCATATGCGTTTGTATCACAATCTGAAAAAATGGAAGCTATGCATGCCGCAACTGTAACAAACGCAAAACCAAAACGTCCTGTTTTCCCCCCTCGATTTATCCTGGTATTCCAGGAACATAACTCAGAGGTCACTAGGCGCAGGCAAAGCTACACCCTGGAGAGGGCGCAAGTACATCACAGGATCCAAACACACCAACCTTCACATTCCCAGTCCCACCCAGATATTGACCGCAGGTTTTCAGGAACTGCCGTTTCCAGCAGCTGGCTTTTTTTTTTACCAGCAAGCCACCAGAGGGGCACAGTATCTGCTAATATCAACCGGTATCAGCTATTTGAACTGTTAGTGAATCTATTAGAGCAGTCTAAGACGCTAGTACACCTAGACATTAAGAGATGACTCCTGATGGTGCCTTCAGGTCACGTCTGGGGGAGAGGAGGCCACTTAGGGGATCATTCGCAGCACTACAACAGCGACAGCGTACATATATGTACTTTACTTATCTCGTGTTCCTTCTGCTTTTCATAAAGCACCATCTAATAAAATGTTAATATTATGACTAAATATGTACAAATCATATTTATCCTAAAGCCATAACCATATATCATAATCATATTTGGTATGAAGGACCCTGGAAAAACCGTGGAAGTATTATGGTTAAATATATAATCATAGAATATCCATGGAAAATGGTAGTAAGTCATGTCAAGACAAGTCAGATTTAGTTTAATAGAGCTTTTTAGAATGGAGCATTGTCTCAAAGCAGCGTTACAATTTTAGGTTAGCTTTTAAATTATAAGGCCAATCCCAAACTGAGTAAGCCTAGGGCGACAGTGGAAAGGAAAAACTCCCTAAATGTTATAAGGAAGAAATCTTGGCAGGACCAAGACTCAAACAGGGACCCAACCTCCTTGGTGGCTTATATGATTAATCTAAGAATGAAACTAATTTTCCTAGTCAAATAAGTCTATAGTAATAGTTTAAAAAAAAACAGAAACTAAGTAAATATTAATCCTGAGGGGATCACCCCCAGCACTGCAACAGTAATTGTTGTTTAATGAAATACTTTACTTATCTCATGTTCCTTCTGCTCTTCATAAAGCACCATCTAGTAAAAGGTTAATATTATGACTAAATATGTACAAATCACATTTATCCTAAAGTCATATCCATATATCATAATCATATTTGGTATAAAGGAACCATGGAATTATTTATAAATGATAAATTATAGGCCAATCCCAAATTGAGCAAGCCTGGAGTGACAGTGGAAAGGAAAAACCACCATTCAAGGGGTCCCATGGCAAGAGACCCATCCTCCTCGGGTGGCTTAGATGATAAATGTAAGCATGAAACTAATTTATCAAGTCAAATAAGTCTGTAGTAATAGATCAAAAACAGAAATATTAAACCATAGTATTAAAACCACCTGTCCATGCTCATCATGCCAAAGTGCCGTCCTGTCGAGACATGGACTCCACAAGACCTCTGAAGGTGTCTTATGGTATCTGGCACCAAGAGGTTAGCAGCAGATCCTTTATTTCATGTAAGATGCAAAGCGGAGACTTGTTTGTCCAGTAAATCCCACAGATGCTCGATCGTATTGAGATCTGGGGCATTTGATGGCAGGGTGACACGTTGTCTTTCTCATGTTCCTCAAACCACTGCTGAACATGTTTTGCAGTGTGGCAGGGCACATTGTCCTGATGAAATCTATGTGGGCCACTGCCATTAGGAAATATTGTTGCTATGGAGGGACGTACTTGGTCTACAACAATGTCAAGGTAAGTAACATCCACACAAATACCAGGAGCAAAGGTTTCCTGGCACAACATTGCCCGGAGCATCACACTCTCAATGTTATTCACGTCACCTGTGATTGACTTTGATACAGCTGAGGGAGGTACATTAATTATAATTATAACAATGGTAATAATATGATAGATATGTCACATTTGTATGAATGTTTCAATTACCACCAGAAACAGTAGTATTATGGTTAAATGTGTGTTAATTATGGTAATAACAATGGTAGATTTTAATTAAATAAGCCATAATCATGTAGTCATAACGCACCATATATCCCTACTGTACTAAACATAGTTTACAGAGAAATACCTCAGTAATTGTATTATAGTAACACCATGATAGACTAGAGTGAATTTTCTGCACTCTTTATCATTAGTCTTTCAGAAGACTCGATCCCAACATTAAGTAATATCTAAAAGTTTACATAACGCAGCCTATAATTAAACGGACCACCAAAGACCAGAATCTCTGCCAACTGTCACATTCTTTGCCCAAATACCAGGTAGACAGAAAATCCCACAACGTTTCTAAAACCACTTAACAAATAAAATAAATGAGCAAATCTGATGGTGTATCAGGAACGCGCGCGCGCTCTTGTGCACTCTATAAATAACGATCTAAAAGCCAGAATCTTTCTTCTGAGTATGTATAAAGAAAATAAAAACAACTGACTATTGATTTCTTACCATAGAGTTGCTGTGCAGGTAGATTTTCCCTTGTTCTGCTCCGCTGCTCTGATCAGGTCTGTGCGCTCCAAGCTTCCTGACAGCGCTTCCGAACGAACGCGAGCGCTTTATCAACCGATTCACAGGGAATCGTTTACTATTGGACAACTCGTCACGAGAATCGACTCTCCCAAAGCCAAACGAATCGCAAGTTGGTTCGTCCTTATTTTACAGTGTCAGGAATTTTCCGCTTTACTACAAAGTGAGGTGCATCATAGTTTTTATATTGTTTAATCTTGTGTAATTAAAGAGAATCATTATTGTAATTAAATATGTTAATAAGATATAAATACAGGGTGAGAACGAGAAGAGGTAACCTTGTTTTGTCGTTGTCCATTTTTTTCTCCACATCGCTGAGAAAATATTATTGTACCACCAAAGATAAAACATTCAAATCTAACGTCCA
Source organism: Ancistrus triradiatus (assembly GCA_025084515.1). Taxonomy (NCBI): domain Eukaryota; kingdom Metazoa; phylum Chordata; class Actinopteri; order Siluriformes; family Loricariidae; genus Ancistrus; species Ancistrus triradiatus. The sequence goes on along the minus strand of JAJAGP010000487.1, from coordinate 38,982 downwards.
TCCTCATGATGGTCGTTTTATGAATATTAAAATACAATCATAAGCAAAATTTGGTTAGCCCTAGTCATAAATTAAGCTTTAGAATGAAAAAATCACAACCTTTGTGGTGAACAAACTTAAAAATAACATAGGTACAGTACAGTGCAAAAGTCTTAGGCCAACATTTTAGCAATGGTATAATGACCATATATAATTATTTCTCAGTCTCCTTACTAGAATGCAACCAGAAAAGACAGGACATAAAAATCAGTTAAAAGAAAAACCTTCAACTGTCAGAAAAAACTTGTTCAGGAATGATTTTTTGAAAGGGTAGCAGCCAAGAAGCCAGCTTCTACAGGCTATTGTATAGCAACAATTATTTAGTAGCTCCTCAGGGATGCCAAGTTGACCCTTCTACAGTCCACGTTTCTAAATATTAAAGGTACAATCATATACAAGGTTAGCCCTAGTCATGAATTAAGATTTTTATAAATAAAAAAAATCGCAACCTTTGCATTGAACACACTTAAATATAACATTGGTCCAGTACTTTGCAAAAGTCTTAGGCCAAAACTGGATGTTTTAGCAATGGTATAATGGCCATATATAATTAGTTCTCAGTATCCTTACTAGAATGCAAACAGAAAATACAGGCAATAAAAAAAAATCTGAAAAAAAACCCTTCAACTGTCTGAAGAAACTTGATCACTAATGATCTTTTTGAAAGGGTAGCAGCCAAGAAGCCACTTTTTCAGAAGGGGAACAGGGTGAAAATGTTAAGATATGCTAAAGCTCACAAAGGTTGGAATGAATATCAGAGGAAAAGAATATTATGGACTGATATATCTAAGTTCAAAATTTTGGGTCCAATCATCAACAATATGTTCTATATGCTCATTATGCCATTGCTAAAAAACAAATCTAATGATGACCTAAGACTTTTGCACAGAACTGTATTTTTGCAAATTTTAGTTAATTAATCATTAACAAGTTCTAGTGGTGCAGCAGTTAAATTACTAGTCTACTTACCAGAAGGTTCAGGGTTCAAGTCCCAGTACTGGAAAAAGCTACAGCTGTTGGGCCCTTGAGAAGGGTCTTTCAAATGTTTTTGGATTAAATCTTGTAAGGTTCTTTCAATTGTAAGGCATTCTAGATTAGGATTTAGCCTGTGCTAGGGTGTAACGTTTTGTTATTTACGTTTTCCTATAGAGGTGTTGAGGTGACCATACTTTGCATAACACAGTCCATTGTATTCACTTTCAGCCATGCAAAAGACCTACCATTAAGGGTCGAGCATTGTACCCGAAAACCCAAACATAGTACGTACTGTATTAGGTTTTTACAATAGCATGTAAAATGTTCATTACAAGCTGATTTTCTGATTTTTTTTAATGGAGTTGGAATAAGTTACATCAACAACCATATTAAGTAAATATTGGTTTGAAATGACTAGTTCATCAAAGGCTAATCATTTTCTGATTTTTAATTTCTTTCTACTACTACTAACAGGTACACAATGAAATGTTTTCATGGGGGAGGGTGCTAGCTGAGTGAAGGAGGGTACACACACACACATACTTTTGACACAGCCAATTAATCCTAACTTTTACCTCAGTAACCTAACAGAGATCTTTTGACTCTTTTGGTTTTTCTTAAGAAAGTTGCAGTTGCTGTAAAATTGCAGTTTGCCCTGTGGAGACCAGCAAAATTGTGTCCCCAAAATATAAAAATGTTTCTGTGCTTGTGCAGACATTAGACAAAGTATTTAGTCAGTCACTAATTGTGCAAGTTCTCCTTCTTAGAAAGATGAGAGAGGTCTGTAATTTTCATCATAGGTACACTTCAACTATGAGAGACAAAATCAGAAAAAGAATCCAGGAAATCACATTGTAGGATTTTTAAAGAATTTAATTATAAATTATGGTGGAAAATAAGCATTTGGTCAATAACAAAAGTTCAACTCAATAATTTGTAACATAACCTTTGTTGGCAATGACAGAGGTCAAACGTTTCCTGTCAAACTTCACCAGGTTTGCACACACTGTAGCTGGTATTTTGGCCCATTCCTCCATGCAGATCTCCTCTAGAGCAGTGATGTTTTGGGGCTGTCACTGGGCAACACGGACTTTCAACTCACTCCACAAATTTTCTATGGGGTTGAGGTCTGGAGACCCGAGCAGTATGTTTGGGATCATTGTCATGCTGGAAGACTCGGCCACATTCCATCTTCAATGCTCTCACTGATGGAAGGAGGTTTTGGCTTAAAATCTCACGATACATGGCCCCGTTCATTCTTCCCTTAACACTGATCAGTCATCCTGTCCCCTTTGCAGAAAAACAGCCCCAAAGCATGATGTTTCCACCACTATGCTTCACAGTAAGTATGGTGTTCTTGGGATGCGACTCAGCATTCTTCTTCCTCCAAACAACACGAACGAGTTGAGTTTTTACGGCAAAAAGGTTTCTATTTTGGTTTCATCTGGCCACATAATATTCTCACCAATCCTCTTCTGGATCACCCATATGCACATCTGGCAAACTTCAGATGGCCCTGCGACATGTACTGGCTTAAAAAGCAGGGGGGACAACGCCTGGCCTGGCAGGATCTGAGTTCCTCTCGGCGTATTGTGTTACTGATGGTAGCCTTGTTACTTACTGTGGTCCCACTCTCTCTGCAGGTCATTCATCAGGTCCCTCCGTGTAGTTCCTGGGATTTTTGCTCACCGTTCTCATGATCATTTTGACCCCACGGGATGAGATTTGCATGGGATCCCCAGATCGAGGGGATAATTATCAATGGTCTTGTATGTCTTACAATTGCTCCACAGTTGATTTAATTCACAACCAACCTGCTTGCCTATTGAGATTCACTCTCTTCCCAGCCTGGCTGCAGGTCTAACAAATTTTCGTTTCTGGTGTCCTTCGACAGCTCTTTTGTCTTGGCCATGGTTGGAGCTTGGAGTCTGACTGGTTTGAGGCTGTGGACAGGTGTCTTTATACAGAGTAACGGGTCAAAAACAGGTGCCATTAATACAGGTAACGAGTGGAGGACAGAAAGCTTCTTAAAGACGAAGATTACAGGGGTCTGTGAGAGCCAGAAATCTTGCTGTGTTTGGTGGGTGACCAAAACTTACTTTATTTTCCACCATGATTTACAATTCTTTAAAAATCTACAATGTGATTTCCTGGATTCTTTTTCTCTCATTTTGTCTCTCATAGTTGAAGTGTACCTATGATGAAAATTACAGACCTCTCTCATCTTTCTAAGTAGGAGAACTTGCACAATCAGTGGCTGACTAAATACGTTTTTGCCCCACTGTAAACATGCTCCCACCCCACACCCCCACTGAATTAACAGCCTATGCATTAACTATGAGGTGGCATTAACTATACAATATTGCAAGTACTGAATAAACACTCAGACACAGCACTCTGTGGCTGTCACCAATAAACCCAAGTAATACCTGCTTATGGTGCTTAGCATGGATTTTCTGCCAAATGTGTGGGCAGCATCTTTAGTTTCATTAACAGGAGCTCTCTTGATTAGCCAATCTATTGTTAGATAAATGTTTTCTCAACAAATATGTATTAGCAAATAGATAATTAAGCATCTATCAGTCCAACTCTACTCCATTATTTTACATAATTGTATGGCTTTAATCTCATTTATGTTTTATAATCTATTCAAAATGTTATACAGCCAAATCGTTCTACTAGACGATGTTTACCACTAGTAAACATCACCAGCATCATCACCTTTTCATTCTCAGTCATTTTAGCCTGGACACTATCTCCCCACTTAGGGGCAATTTAGAGTAACTGATCCACTTACTGGGGAAATGGGGGAACCAAAGCACATGGACAAAACCCACAGGGAGAAATGCAAGCTTCACACAAATAGTAACCCTAGCCAAAACTTTACCCAGTTCTCTAGAGGTGTGCAGCACCAACACTACTTGTGCACCACACTACACTTGGATTAGATATGAATTAATACAAACCATTTGATATATTAAAGGTTAACTGTATGGCACAAATTATTGATGTACTGTGCAACGAGGCTTTAGTTAATAGATATACTATATGTGACAAGCTAATGCATCCATCTGTTAAATTGTTTGACTAAGCTTTTTCCACCTGTACCTGACAAACGTTGACGATAATTCACAGTGTACAACAATAAAGGCCTGGGGTGATGTTCGGTTCATCTTGCAAGCTGAATGGCTGGAGTAACTGCATTATACTTAATTTGGATGCCATTCTATGCAGGCTTTACAGAGAGTGATTAGCATTGGCTGTATTTGTATTCATGGGGTTTGCTGGCTGGTGCATTGCCCAGTAAGAAGAAAAGGTTATAGTCATTGCCATGTTCATGTGTACTTTACGTAATTTAGACAATAATGTGAGTCACTAATGGCATGTGAGTCACCACACTTGAAATGCAGAGACACTAATTTTTCCAAAGTCGACTCCATGCGAACTATGAATGAACTATGACGCAAATGCCATAAGACTGAGAAGAAAATCCAGCTTCTTTAATGCTTCACATGCCATCCCAAGACAAACCAGCAATGCTGCGATATTTATACTGAACAATGCATAGAGACCAAATTGGTGCTTGGAAAAAAACAGTTTGTCTCCACAGAAAGGTTATTCTGAATACAAGACTATGGAGTATCAATATTTTTGTCACAACAATAGATTTCCTACTGTTCCCTTTTTGTCGTAGGCTGTTTTGCACATTGTCCAGAACAATATCGTACAGGTTTTGTCACTGATCATTCTACACTGAATATGAACTTACGTAGGAGGTGAATAGCACCAAATATAACTGAAGCAAGGAGGAAAGCAAAACGAGCATGGTGAGCTGCTGGTACAGCAGAATGAGTCATATAGGAGAATCGATTCACAAGCACAAACAAATCAAAAGAAGGCTTTTGTATTATGTGCACACCTTCGTCACTGTCTTGCAGGACTTCACTTGTCATTTTTAATATAACATTTGTGCAAATGTAATATTTGTTGATGCCATTCTGCCTGGAGAAGAACGAATCCATAATTGAATGCTGTTGTTGGCAATATCTTTGTGGTTTGCACCTGTTGTCTTGTTTGTTCCAAACTACTGAACCAAAATATCACTCACACTGTTATGTGGAAATAAAGAATACTGGTCTGTGAATTTAAGAATGCAAAAAACAATGGTACTTTGGTTCTTGATGTTAATTTCTTCCAGAAGGCTTGTCGAGAATCGAAAACAATGACTACACAAAATATACACTGTATGAAGCATTATATGCATCGATGGAGTTGTATTGTACAGGTGCTCCCTGATTTACAAAGGAGATACGTTCCGACAAATCCATCATATGTATCAGGAATTGATGACTTTAATATAAAGTATATACTGTATCATAGTGGAGATATGGAAAGGATCAGTAATGATAAGCAAGTTAATGGTTAAAACACTTACATTAACCTAGAGTTGGCCAACATCATTAAGACAAAGCTTATTTTATAATAAAGTGTTGAAAAATCTCATGTAATTTAGTGAGTAATGGATTGAAAGTAAAAAGTAAAACAACACTCCGGATAAAGCGAGATGCAGCCTGTGTTCTGGAGCATTCAATTCCTGTTTTGCCTTCGGTTGGCTCTCATAAACTAACCTTTTTAAGATCCATGGAGCCTTATTTGCACTAAAAGTACACTGCTGTAGATGTAAAAATAAAGAAAGACATGACAGAAATAGCAGAGATCTTCTTCTGAGGGCTATTGTGAACCTGAATCACTGTGTACTGAATCGTGACTTGTGAATCATGAATCGTGAATCGAATTTTGCACGGCTCGACTCTTACAAGTTTAAGCAAGAGTGCCAAGTTCCAAGCAAACGGCGAGAATCGAGACAAATTTTACTAGTCAAAATGGGTCGAGAACTGAGGTACCGCTGCATACAGTGGTGCTTGAAAGTTTGTGAACCCCTTAGAAGTTTCTATATTTCTGTAGAACATATGACCTGAAACATTTTATAACAAGGTACAAGACTGTTTTGCTGATTTTGTATAAATATCATTTTGTGATTGTTGTTAATATTGTTGTGTCATGATAAAGAATACTAACTTTTGACTCTCAAATCTTAAACAGTTTGTTTCAATTATAAGTCCAAGGAATCAGATCAATAACGTGAGTTGTTAATGCAGTATATCGAAGAAAATGTGAATAACATCTAATATAACAGAAGACTGAAGGGTGAGTAAAAGATGCAATTTTTGGACTTCATGACCAATGGTGCCTCAGTGGTTAAGGTACTGGAATATTGACCAGAATATGGAGGGTTCAAGTCCTAGTACTCCCAAACTGCCACTGTTAGATCTTTGTGCAAGGTACCTTGTAAGGTTGTATCAGTTGTAAGAGGATAAGGGCATCAGCTAAATGCTATAAAGGTAAATAGGTGAATAACTGTTTGAAGAGATTCACTTGAATGAATAAATCAAAAGTTAGTTCTTTTAGTCATGTTTTAACCCCACTTTTTCAGCGCCAAGGGTTTGGGGGTCCAGTACCTGTCTGCAGATAACACAGTGTGCAGGCGTATGCTCTTGTTTTCTAAGCTCACGTAGTTCAATTCAATAGCATTGATTTACTAAAAGGAATCAGATAAGTAAGGTGAGTCATTAATGCCTATTTTTACAGCCTGGAACAGGAGGATATTTAGTGAGCAAAGCCTGATTCTTTAAAAAAGTAAACAGCCTGCTGTCTCAGAGCTTCAAATCTTCTTCTGATGACCATCTCTCTATCTATATCCCAAACCATATGCAGCCATTTTAAATGCCTGGGATGTCACCTGGCAACCCTAGATGTTCAGAACCCATGAAATCATGCAAACAGCTGTGGACTTGAGACAGAAAGGCTATGCTCAATGAATTGGGTGATAGGAGTATGACAAAAACATTAAAAAAACTAATAACAACAAGCAAAAAAAAAAGCAAACGGTGGACAAGGCAAGCAATGGACAACAATAAACAGAAAAAAATGCACTAATTTACATACCTCCTCAATTTTGTTTTTCATTTAAACCCTAACACTCACACACCCAAAAGACACTAACATCATTTTTAAAAAGTAATAAAAAAACAAACAAAAGAAAGCAATACATAAATAAAATAAAATTGATAAAGAGAGAAAGGAGTAAAAGTGGGCTGAGTCAGCCGGCATTGATTAAAGCAAGTTGAAAGGAAGGGATTCCATTTGGAATAAAACGCAGCTATATCACCTTTCAAAGTGAATCTAATCATCTCTAGTTTAAGAAAATACAGAACATCTTGGAGCCATGCTGAAATTAATGGTGATTTTGTAATGTTTATTGAAATGTCTTCTGTGAAGTGACCAATCAGACCATGGGGGGAAGCAATTAGCGTTTTTCGTCTCATGCATTTATTCAGTTATTATAACCATTCCCTATCCATTTTCTAATTGGTCACCTCACAGAACAAATCATGTACAGTGGGGCAAAAAAGTATTTAGTCAGTCACTGATTGTGCAAGTTCTCCGACTTAGAAAGATGAGAGAGGTCTGTAATTTTCATCATAGCTACACTTCAACTATGAGAGACAAAATGAGAAAAAAAAATCCAGGAAATCACATTGTAGGATTTTAAAAGAATTTAATTGTACATCATGGTGGGAAATAAGTATTTGGTCACCCACAAACAAGCAAGATTTCTGGCTCTCACAGACCTGTAACTTCTTCTTTAAGAAGCTCTTCTGTCCTCCACTCGTTACCTGTATTAATGGCCTCGTTATCAGCTTAATAGAAACCTGTCCACAGCCTCAAACAGTCAGACTTCAAACAAAACCAGTGCCAAGACCAAAGAGCTGTCCAAGGACACCAGGAAGAAAATTGTAGACCTGCCTCAGGCTGGAAAGAGTGAATCTACAATAGGCAAGCAGGTTGGTGTGAATAAATCAACTGTGGGAGCAATTGTAAGAAAATGGAAGACATACAAGACCATTGATAATCTCCCTCGATCTGGGGCTCCATGCAAGATCTCATCTCGTGGGGTCAAAATGATCATGAGAACGGTGAGCAAAAATCCCAGAACTACACGGAGGGACCTGATGAATGATCTGCAGAGAGCTGGGAACAAAGTAACAAGGCTACCATCAGTAACACACTACGCCGAGAGGGACTCAGATCCTGCAGTGCCAGGCGTGTCGCCCTGCTTGAGCCAGTACATGTCCAGGCCCATCTGAAGTTTGCCAGGGAGCATATGGATGATCCAGAAGAAGATTGGGAGAATATCATGTGGTCAGATGAAACCAAAACAGAAGTTTTTGGTAAAACTCAACTCGCCGTGTTTGGAGGAAGAAGAACGCCGAGTTGCTTCCCAAGAACACCATACCTACTGGGAAGTATGGGGGTGAAAACATCATGCTTTGGGGCTGTTTTTCTGCAGAGGGGACAGGACGACTGATCTGTGTTAAGGGAAGAATGAATGGGGCCATGTATCGTGAGATTTTAAGCCAAAACCTCCTTCCATCAGTAAGGGCATTGAAGATAGAACGTGGCTGGGTCTTCCAGCATGAAAATGATCCCAAACACACTGCTTGGCTCCATAAAAAGCATTTCAAGGTCCTGGAGTGGCCTAGCCAGTCTCCAGACCTCAGCCCCATAGAAAATGTGTGGAGGGAGTTGAAAGTCTGTGTCGCCCCAAAACATCACTGCTCTAGAGGAGATCTGCATGGAGGAATGGGCCAAAATACCAGCTACAGTGTGTGCCAACCTGGTGAAGACTTACAGGAAACGTTTGATCTCTGTCAACAAAGGTTATGTTATAAAGTATTGAGTTGAACCAAATTTCCACCATAATTTACAATTAAATAGTTACTTAGTTGAAGTGTACCTATGATGGAAATTACAGACCTCTCTCATCTTTCTAAGTCGGAGAACTTGCACAATCAGTGACTGACTAAATACTTTTTTGCCCCACTGTACAATACAATGCCCTCAGAAGATATTTTAATAAATAAAACTCCAGCCTGTGTTATCCTAGCCTATTTTCTCTTTGTGTTAGCCTAGCCACTTGGCATCTGTCGGTTTACACACAGTGCTATGTCTTGTCTGTGTATCCACATTTGTCTTTCACTCATATTTGCACCATGTCTTCTAACAAAGCTCCAACACTTGCACTTGCGCCTGTCTCTCTCCTCGTCCCTGTCTGCAAGCGTGAAAATATTCATCGTAATCCTTAAGCGTGACAATACTCATTATAATCATTTGCATATCAATTTCAAAACAGGTTACACATCAGAAAGAACAGAATGGAGTTGTATCAGAATAAAAAATGGCAGGTTATAGTTTATGACTTCTTTAACAAAACTCATTTCTAGGACTTGGATAAAAAAGCAGTGATAGTGAGTAGTAAGGAAACAGACATGAAGAAAACAGTCTTGGAAAGTTTATGGTTAGGGTTAATCTCATTAGGGTTATCTAATCCTAATAACTCACTGGTGTTATATCATTATACAGCCAAGATGTTCAAAATGTGGTATAAACACTGATGATCAGCGATCAGTCACAGGGGAACTCATTTAGGCTTTAGATACACAAGTGCTGAGTTTGCCTGACCTGCACACCCAACTCCTACAACCAGCAGCCAGGAGCTACAGAACCGTATCGACAAAGGACAGCTTCATACCTCGATGTTCTTAGATGTAAAGCAAGATGCGAAGTGGACTAGGCCATTTTCTTTCACAATGCACAAATCAACAACTAAACAATCCACAGAGGATCTCAGGAGAAGGTCTGAGCGTGATTCGTTTGTGGGTGTGTTTGGAGGGTTTTGAGCTCGTTTGATCTGTTCATATATGAAAAGCAACCATGACTCAGCGGCTTGAGACCACTTGAAATGCTGAATCGCTCCAAGTTTGAAAACTCCGATAGTCTCTAATGAGTTAAGATGCATTGAATGTTTTCGCCCAAGTGAATATACTACAGTTGTGTCTTTCCTTCATGTTTAGAAAATTGGTGCTGAACATGTTATTTTAATCTCTATGAGTTGAGAGACTCTGCGTCAATACTCCCAAGCTGGGCACCTACATTACAACCCTGCTAAAAATCCTCACTATCTAGACTTCATGTTTGTCCAGTTTGGTGTATGCTGGGTAGTCCTGCTCTGATGATGGTTTAACTAATTAACTTGAATGATCTTGCTGGTGTTTTCTGTTTTTTTAAGCAGGCATTACACTCAATTTGTGACATACTATATATTTGAAAGACTACAATGTCTAGGAAATCAGTACTGAATATTTGTTATACAATATTTAGTCATAGACTCTACTGCAAGGAGTCCTGCAATTGACATCCCTTCTTAATAAAATTGAGGTGTGGCCATGACTTGAATGAGAACGTAATGTGTAGGGATGAGTTAGTTAGATGTGAGAATGAAATAATTCATAATAATAAGACAATATTTGAAGATACAATGTTTCTACATATTAGGATCTCATTTCCACACCTTAATAAGTTGTCACCAAGCTTTAATTTTATGAAGAGGGGATGTCACCAGCAGGTCTCTAGTCTAAGAGACACTAAACTGATTCTCCCAAATATCTCACCCTATTATGAACATAGACTTGCGTTGCACTGTACTAAATATATGGAATAAAGAATACAATAGACTCTTTTGTAAGTGAATAGATAAAAAGTACTTAATACTTATGATATGAAACCACACTATTAGGAGTTGAGACATCAGTTCGCTCAAATGACTCATCTTATTGTGCACAAAGTAAAACAATGAATGCAAATGACTTATATTCATGCAAAACAGAACTTTTGAATGCAATTCACCCACAGAGTAGTCCTTATCTTCAGTTTAAACATTTCTGGCAGTCAATCTACATAGTAATTCCTAGCATTTCAACTATAGTTAAAGCAGGATTGAAACATGATTTTCAGAGACAGGTGTTACAATGGGTTGCCAATGGGGTTGCCAATGTCTCATGTGATCCCTCTTGGCTGTGTTTTCTACCAGTTCTCCTCTTTCTAGCTATGCTGCTATAGCTAATGCTGTCGGGGTCTCATGCTACACATGGCATCAGTGATTGTTAATAGACACTGTGCTCTTAATCAGTAACTAATTACATTTTCTGTTTTCTCTCTGAGCTGTATTCCGGTACCAGTTCCAGCCCCACACATGATGTTCATCCGCTGCAGCTCCACTCAAGCTGCTTCCATCATCAGCTCCAGCCCCACCATACCCGGGACACTTAATGCCGATGTGCATACTACACATTTTATTCGAACTTTGACTCCATGACTTTAGTTTTGCTTTTAGATTTATCATCTATGCCGCCAAGGAGGTTGGGTCCCCTTTTTTGAGTCTTGGTCCTCCCCAAGGTTTCTTCCTATAACACTCAGGGAGTTTTTCCTTGCCACTGTCGGCCCTAGGCTTGCTCAATTTGGGATTGGCGTAGTTATTAGGAGATAATCTAAACTTGTAAAGTTGCTTTGAGACAATGCTCCATTGTAAAAAGCGCTATATAAATAGATCTGACTTGACTTGACTTGACTTACAAAAGAACAACTCCAAGTACGCTGGAATCTGACTTTAAAGGAATCTATGCAGATCATTTTTATAGTAATAACCTCAATTAAAAAGTGAAGATCAGAAAAAAATCTGAACACGCAACATGCCAAACCATGAGGTAGGTATGCTACAGTGGGTACAGGCTAGCCAAAATTGGGCGATAATAATAAAAGAAAAACCAAACAAACGAGGGTCAAAATGGAAAACAGGTAGCTAGAACCGAACTCTAACAGGTTGACCAGCATACCATTGTCCAAAACACAGCATAGTCTGTTTGTTTGGGTTTTATTTTGTTGTTATTATATTTTTTTTTTAGCAGGGATTATCTACGACAGCTGGCTAATATTACTGCCATCTTTTCCCTTGTGTATCCCAAGTGATTGATATTTGGCCATATCTGCAGCATGCTTCAGTATTTGTGATGTCTTTCACTGCTCATTGTCTTCTCACCATTCAATTCTATGATTCTGGCAGCTTTTTTCCACGATTCATAAATTCAGCGGCCCCAGCTAATCAGACAGGCGAAAATCAGAGACCGTTACTATGTAGTCTGGAGACTGGACTTGCAGAAGTAAAACAGCTTAGCAGGGCAAGCTGAAAACAAATGAGTATTGACTGCTCACAGAGGGTGTAACCCCTATTCAAGACTAATTTCTCTTCCTAATGGTGGGTCCTTATCAGGTCCTTACCAGGGATGCCTGACTTTTAAGCTTCTTAGAATCTTTGGTACACCGCAGTGCCTGCGACTCTTTCATAATCAGGACATCTCTGCCCTGTTTTCCACAACAATTAATTTATTGATCTGTCTCCAGTATTTAAATCAAATATCCATTCTTCAAGTTAAACAAGTGAGCCCTTAATTGGCATTTCCTTTCCATGTACTTAGTTCCCATTGATTTACCAGTCTCAGCAAATTGATGGTGCTGCCTAACCACTCCTTGTCCACATTAAGGCATGGAATCTTTGCGTCCTTTGTCAATTTTAACAACTGTGGCGAACACTGAGCTCTGACATAACAGGGATAAAGACAGATTTGGAGATTTGAGCTGCATTTTAGTAGCTTAGACACTGTGTGGTGTTGATCCTACACAAATGTGTACAGATTTCAAAATATCTATGCTCCCTCTGAGTTTAGAGGGCCAGCATTTAAAGGTCTCATTGACTTAAACAACGTTATTATTCATATTTGTGAACCTTTCCATGTTGGTATGCCAGATTATCAGAAAACTCAGAAAGTAAACCTTAATCTTAAACCCCATTATAGAACGCTGTACCATAAGTTAAATGAAATGGACTTTAGGTCAGGGAGACTGTTGCTCTACAAGCCAGCGATTAGAGATGAAATTGATGTCAACAATCTCCAGCTAACCTGACACCTAGTAAGTGCTCATCCCAAATTAGCTGTTTTTCTTCTCTCAAGAATGCTAGAATACACAGTTATAAACAGTGGCAGGCACAGATACTCTTTGCAGTCACTTGTAAGGCTGATCCATTAACATCCTTCCATCTAGCACACAAGAACATTTTCACCATTACTCCATTACTGGGAATTAGATTAAGCAGATATGAAAATGAAAAAAAGAATAATTCCCCATTTAAAGATTAGCTGTTTGGAGAAGCCTTTGTCATGATTCAGAGACATTCAGCTATAAACTGAAACTATAAAGCTGTGGTACTGTGGTAGCCTAGGGTTTAAGGTACTGGACTATGGACCAAAAGGTCCTGGGTTCAAATCCCACCAAGCTGCCACTATTGGGTCCTTGAGCAACGCCCTTAACCCACAATTGCTTGGATTGTAAGACTGTACCAATTGTAAGTCGCTCTGGATAAGGGCGTCTGCTAAATGCTGTAAATGTAAATGTAATAAAGCTGAAGGCTATTTATAATATACTAGTACTAACAGTAGCAGTAGTAGAATTAATAGTTGTAGTACTAGTTACAGGACTGGTGTTAGTATTTGTAGTAGTGGAAATAATAGTGGTGGTAATAGTAGATACATGTACTATGTTTGTAAAATGTATACTGTTATGTATGATATTACCTGTACTATGTATTCAGACGTCTTCTCCTCTACAAAGGGATGGCCAGACTTTTAACATGGATTTTCCAGATCACAGGAGTGGCAGTGCCCTAAAAACCCTCGATGTGGAAGGGATTACTGTAATATTAGTAGTAGTAGTAGTAGAAAAAGTACTGGTAGTAGTATCAGTAGTATTCCATTATTTCTTGAATAGTCGTTGGAACCACAGTTACCCTCACAGTATAAAGATGAAGATAAATGAAAGAACAAATGAATTATGATCCTCAGTGTCTAATTTATGACTGTGTTTATGTTCCTTCCAATAAAAAAATAATTATAGAAAGGGGAAATTGGATTGGCACCACCAAATGGCACTAAATTGCACTCATTAAATTCACTAAAGTACTAAATTGCACTCGTTAAATTCACTAAAGTAACAAGGGTAATGTGGTGCTGCGTAACTTTTACAGTTCTTCATTTCAGACTTTAAATAAGTGCTGGCTCTTTGTGTACTGAATTGTGGTTTCTTTGATTTTGACCTCATGACTGACCGCCCAATTTTCCCACCAGTGAGTTTCCCATGATGGGTGTTTAAGGAAACAAATCCCCCAGGATTCACCACACTCTTTGGCTCAACCCCTTTGTTATCTGAAAGGCTTCAAATATGGTCAGGGATACTCTGAATGGGCTAAGAATTTCTTCATGACAATTATGCTTTAGGCTTAAAGACTATAACAGCATTTGGGAATTTACAACAATTATTTACTTTGCATTGTAGTAGGAACTGTAAGAGCTAAATTTACACAAGGCTGTACAAGATAAATATCCTCGGGATATTTACATATTTGCCATGAATTGGGACTTGAGCCTGGCATCTTACGAGCATGGGACACACATGCTATCAACACACTACTAGGCATGTGAGACAAGAGGAGCAATGGCTCCTATATGGAGGAAAAATAAAAAGGCAGGCAATTAAATTAAATTGATTTCAAAATGGTGCCTTCAAATAAAGGGGACAATTATAAAAGCTTTAAAATAGGACATAAAAGAAATAAACCAACCATGGTCTTGCAGCTGAAAGCAGTATTTGTTGCCTTTAGTATTTTTTGTATTTCCTTTCCTTACAACTTAATTATCTTTCTCATTAAAACTCCCTTCAAACACAAACTTCACCTTTTCTACCTTTCTCCTCTCTTATTCTTACCCCATCTTTGCTTCTTATTCTATCTATCCATCCATCCATAGATCCAAGATACTGGGGCATTATGGGGAATGCAGTGCCTGTAGTGATTGTGCATTTATTTTAGTGGGACACAGCAACATGGGCCAGTAAAGTGGGTATGATGCCACCCCTGTCCACATTTCCACTTTGTTTTTGCTTAGACACTTTTGTCAGTTTTCCTTACAATCTTACAATCCAAGCAATTGTGGGTTAAGGGCCTTGCTCAAGATCCCAACAGTGGCAACTTGGCAGAGTTAAACCCTGGACCTTTTGGTCCATAGTCCAGTACCTTAACCGCTAGGCTACTACAGTCCCAAAACCCTTAAACCCTTTCTGAGCAGTGAAGTGCATTAATTAGGAAACCTCTGTTGTTTAGAACATGCACAAGCGCAAATCAAAGAGGATTCTTTCGAAATTATTAAACATGTTACATGTATAAGTTAAAAACAAAATCCAGTGGGACATATGAGCATCTGGAGGTGGTAAAAAAATCAAATTTACAGCTTGCGATGAGACCTACTGGCATCCATCTGTCATTTCCACCTGACGAGATCACGCAGTTCCGCCAACACCACAAGGATACTTCTTCTGAGAGCCACTGTGAATCCTGTTGACAGAGCTGATTAACACAGATGGTGCACATTACAGATAATTCATCCCTCAATGTCCCTCTCGTAGGAGAAAACATCACTGGCATGCAACCAAAGTTAGAAGGCAGTGCCGAAGAGAAGGACTAGACACCCTGAAGTGGTCATGATTATTTAAAACAAAAAAGTTTCACCCCTGTGGCTCATGATTGCTGTCCATCACTGTTCACCAAATTACACTGCACAGCTTGTGCAATTGTGCAGATACCAGATGGGCAGATGTCATTGCGTCTTGAGTTAATGGAGACTTTGCCGAAAAAGACTGCTGGCAGAATGAGCTTCCAGATGGGGTTCAGTGAAGGACCATGCTCAACTGATAGCAGTTTACATTTTACTGTTATTATATTGTTTTCCTTTTGCTTGCTTTTTGAATCAGTGCACATGAATGTGGCAGATGGTTCTTATTAAAGAGGCCATAATATTTTTATTTTTCTAATTTCTTTTATCGTCAAAATTCGACTGTATCATCTTTGAGGAATACATTGATATCACATACCGGTTTTTAAAAAAGAAATAATTTCCTTGGCAAGATATGAGATATGAGATGTGATAGTTATCAAGAGGCATAATACACAGTGCTGAGAGAACAGTCTTATTATTTAAAACTTAAAACTCTGCAGCAATTTTTTTCTGGCAAAAATGTAACATCGAATTGTATGGCTTTGTGATTAAGGCCTGGCTTCTTAACAGAAGGTTGGGAGACGGTTCAAATCCTGGGCTCGGCCAAGCCAAGTCGGGCCCTTGAGCATGACCCATAACCGCCCAACTCAATTTTTTTAAATCGCTGTAAGTAATGGCATCTCCTAAATTCAGAAGTAAATACAATGCGAGTGTAATCAATCCGGTTGCTTACATTTACAGTTTTCCATCTGGCCATTCTGGACACTGCTAAAGTCGTTGCTTCCTCCATTTTGGTTCTGTGTGGAGTTTGCATGTCCTCCCTGTGTCCACGTAGGGTTACTCCGGGTGCACCGGTTTCCTCCTACTGTCTGAAGACATGCATTTCGTTAACTGATTACGCTAAATCAGGATGACCTGAGTATATTTGACTAGTTTCAAAGTATGATGTGACCTTGTGTCTGTCTTAAATAGCCATTGATACTGAAAGTGATGTTAAATAAGCCAAATAAACAAACAAAAGTAACCTCTGTGGAAAGGAATCTAATTTTTCCATGTGAAATTTCATGGACAAAATGCTGGTAGCTGCAAACAGTATAACAGAGGGCTCCCAGTACTAGCGTTCCTGTCTTACACCACATGTTGTGGAGACCATGAAGTGATGGATTATCAAGAAATTGTATTTGTGGTTAAAATGCTTTATGACCTTAGATCACCGTGTGGACGTTGGTGGTGAGTTAAAGGCTCATCCTTCACTGTGCCGTGAGGGAACATTGGTGTGAGGTATTAGAGTTTGACTGATGAACTGTCCAATCGTATAACTGCTAATATAATAAAGGTCGGCACACAATGAACCAAGAGAACTGAGCACATCAATCCAAAATCCATGCACTGTTGCTTCGATATACACTATATATTAGAATATACACTCATTGACACTCAAAAAAGATAGCGCACCCTGACAGAAATGTCGGATTGCTGCAAAACTCGACATGTAGTCGATGGCAGATCGTCTCAGGCAGATTTGTAAATAATTACAGGTGTGGTCCGATTAGACACTGGGTCTTGTCACAAAAGAGCATGAAAGAGCTTCCCCTGCTGCACTACAAAGATGCTATCAGTGGATAGTGTACTTCTGGGTAGTGTGCCTCTTGGTCAGAGATCACTGACTGCTAGACATGTCTCTACAATGCACTTCAAAACATTTTGCCCAGTTGACAGACTTTGAGAGGGGGAGCATCATTGGACTGAGAGAAGCAGGATGATCACTGCCTGTCATCTAGGCCGTTCTGTCCTAGCTGTTAGGAGGTGTTGGGAGCAGATTTTCCATGAGGGCACAGACACACGGAGAACAGCCTCTGGACGGCCCAGACCAACAATAGATAGAATGGTTTGATCCACCAAGAAGCATGAGCAACTCCCACAGTTTCATTGTCCACCATCCAATCACAGGTGGCACCTTTACTACGCCCCCCTGTTTCGGACCGGACCATTTCTATGCACTTAGCAGAAGGAAATCTGTTGTCATGGAACCCATTATGTGTCCTGACATTGACAGCCAGCTACGGACACCTTCATTGGAGTGGTGTCCTGAATGGGAAACTTGGACTGCTACAGACTTGAACCGTAGCATCTTTACTTGAACATCATAGTCCGACAATTGTCGGGTTCGAATATGGAGGTCTTGTGATGAGCGCTTCAATCCTACCTTTGTTGTGGATCAACACACTGTCCCAGTGCTGGTGTGATGATCTGGGGAGCCATCGAATACAACAGTCAGTCACCCCTAGTAGTTATACGAGGGACACTAACAACTCAGCGATATGTGCAGGACATCCTGGGTCCACATGTGTTGCCTCTCATGGCAGGGACAACAACTGGCATCCAGGCTAGAGGGTACAGGGTACTAGAGACACCTTTCAATTGTACAGTTTTCTCTAAAAAACACACTTTCCCTCTAATACTGTAATCATTTACACATATCATCATTACAGTCAGACGTACTGTATATGGTTTCCAAACAACTCCTCCTTGGAGAGTTTTTTTTGTCAATAAGTATACATTACTATGATTTACTGATTAGTAGTTTCAGTTCTAGTGGGTCTCTTTTGTCTGCGTTTGCTGTTGTGCCATTGCAGGAGCTTCTATTTCCTGAGTTTTAGAGTTCCACGTGTAGTGCAAGCAATCAGTGGAGCCCCAACGACACCTATTAATCATTCCTGTATTGCTCTTTAATTATTTATTCTTTCTAATCTATCTTATTGTGTGCTTTTAAATTTTTGTCATTTTATATGGTAATTTATACAGTATTTAATGTCAATTTAAATTTTTTATTGCCCAGTGTGTAAAGCACTTTGAGACATAGGTGAATAAAACAAAAACTCAGATCCAAATGTTAAAGCACGGTAAAAGTTCATGTATGCCATGAAGAAGCATGATAAGACTCTCTTTCTATACTGTAAAGATCCACTTGAGTCTTTGTATGTGAGACGTATTGCTAAGTTCTCCAAATGCTGGGTCCACTGGGGTCTCTGATGGTACCTGCTGCCTCAAGCAGGAGCATCAATCAACAGGAGGACTTTCTGTGACACTGCCTTGACTCATAGGAATACTGGAACAGGCATCACCTCTAATGTATGCAAAAATGTCAAAAAGGAAAAGCACATTATTACCAAAATGTGGAATATATTTGAATAAGCTGACAGGTTGGGTGGATGGAAGGAATGATGGATGAATTGATGATTAGATGGATTGGGTGAATACTGTGGCAGGCTCACTGTCTATTTAGCTTGCTGGATGTATAAATATATAGATAGATAGGTGTTTGGATGGATAGATGGATGGAAGGATGATTAGATATATAAAATAATGGAAAGATGGGTAGTTGGAAAATGGATTATTCGATTTTGTATTAATTGATGAATTGATCAGTGGACCACTGAGTGGATGGATGATAAGAAAGATAAATGGAAGGACAATTGCATGGATGGTTGGTAGATTGATGGATGACTAGCTTACGTTTACAGTGGTGCTTGAAAGTTTTTGCTTTTTGTTTTTAAAGAAACCCTTTAAAATTTTCTGTATTTCTGCATAAATATGACCTAAAACATCATCAGATTTTCACACAAGTCCTAAAAGTAGATAAAGAGAACCCAGTTAAACAAATGAGACACAAATATAATACTTGGTCATTTATTTATTGAAGAAAATGACCCAATATTACATATTAGTGAGTGGCAAAAGCTCTAGGATTTGCAGTTAATTTGAAA
Source organism: Ancistrus triradiatus (assembly GCA_025084515.1). NCBI lineage: Eukaryota > Metazoa > Chordata > Actinopteri > Siluriformes > Loricariidae > Ancistrus > Ancistrus triradiatus. Next base: position 19,643 of record JAJAGP010000487.1, on the reverse strand, counting down.
GTGAAATTAGAGTCAGGTGTTTTCAGTCAATGGGATGACAATCAGGTGTGAGTGGGCACCCTGTTTTATTTAAAGAACAGGGATCTATCAAAGTCTGCTCTTCACAACACACGTTTGTGGAAGTGTATCATGGCACGAACAAAGGAGATTTCTGAGAACCTCAGAGAAAGAGTTGATGATGCTCATCAGGCTGGAAAAAGGTTGCAAAAACCATCTCTAAAGAGTTTGGACTCCACCAATCCACAGTCAGACAGATTGTGTACAACTGGAGGAATTCAAGACCATTGTTACCCCTCCCCAGGAGTGGTCGACTAACAAAGATCACTCCAAGAGCATGGCGTGTAATAGTTGGTGAGGTCACAAAGACCCCAGGGTAACTTCTAAGCAACTGAAGGCTCTCTCACATTGGCTAATGTTAATGTTCATGAGTCCACCATCAGAAGAACACTGAACAACAATGGTGGGCATGGCAGGGTTGCAAGGAGAAAGCCACTTGCTCTCCAAAAAGAATATTGCTGCTCGTCTGCAGTTTTCTAAAGATCATATGGACGAGCCAGAAGTCTATTGGAAGAATGTTTTGTGGATGGATGAGCGTTATATTTGGAGAAAGGAAAAACACTGCATTCCAGCACAAGAACCTTATCCCATCTGTGAAACATGGTGGTGGTAGTATCATGGTTTGGGCCTTGTTATGCTGCATCTGGGCCAGGACGGCTTGCCATCATTGATGGAACAATGAATTCTGAATTATATCAGAGAATTCTCAAGGAAAATGTCAGGACATCTGTCCATGAACTGAATCTCAAGAGAAGGTGGGTCATGCAGCAAGACAACGACCCTAAGCACACAATCCGTTCTACCAAAGAATGGTCAAAGAAGAATAAAGTTCATGTTTTGGGAATGACCAAGTCCTGACCTTAATCCAATCAAAAATGTTACGGAAGGACCTGAAGTGAGCAGCTAATGTGAAGAAACCCACCAACATCCCAGAGCTGAAGCTGTTCTGTACGGAGGAAATGGGCTAAAATTCCTCCAAAACCGGTGTGCAGGACTGATCAACAGCTACAGGAAACGTTTAGCTGCAGTTATTGCTGCACAGGGGGGTCACACCAGATACTGAAAGCCAAGGTTCACATCTACTTTTGCCACTCACTAATATGTAATACTGAATCATTTTCCTCAATAAATAAATGACCAAGTATAATATTTTTGTCTCATTTGTTTAACTGGGTTTTCTTTATCTACTTTTAGGACTTGTGTGAAAATCTGATCATGTTTTAGGTCATATTTATGCGGAAATATAGAAAATTCTAAAGGGTTCACAAACTTCCAGCACCACTGTACATGGATGGATGATACTATAGTGGTGAATAAAAGAGGATGGACGGAAGGTATAACAATTAAGGATGGATGGATGGTTGTATGGCTATATGGATAAATTATTATGGATGGAATTAGTCTCACGTTTGAGAAGAGATCGGTCCCGTCTCAAATGACTCTCATTCCCTACTTAGGGCACTACTTAGAAAATATCAAACATTTCAATTAACAGCTGAATGTTAAATAAGCATCTATCTAAACTATTCCTTAATATAAATGGGTGAATATGCCATTTCATGGTGCACTACATAGGGTGGAAGAAGTCATTTGATATAGTGAACAGTGCTTATTGTTGTTGTTCAGAAATATATGTCCACAGTCCCTGACAGCAGGTGTATTTGTCTTAGACAAATGTGAAAGCTCACATTATAGCCTACTTTTAGCAGTATCTAGAAGTTTACTGAGACAAGATGGAAAAAAGAAGAATCATCTAAGAAAATTCATATTTAATGAATACGATAGAACTTTTAATTGTGTGTAATAGATGGATAGAACTTTACTGATCCCAAGGGCAAGTGCAGAGAAGCTCCTTTGCTTATAATATGGTGTCTGGTTATTCTGATTTACTTCAGCGGTAAGATAGATGAAACTATTACTAGAAAAAATATTTTTGCATTTGTCAGCGTCCAATATATTTTTCATATCTTACTCAGGTTCAGTCAAATAAAACACCATTGAAGCTTGAAGAAAATGAGAGCCAGGAGAGAGAGGACAGTTCAGGGGTACCATAAGTACGATATATGTACTGGACTGGAGCTTGGCAGAAAAAAATATATACATAAAATTCTTTACACTTTTTTCAAAAAGTGATTCTCTCTATTAGTCTTGTAGTCCTTAAGTAGTTGATTAAGTGATTGTACATTTTGTTAGACATAAAGCAGAGGGGTGGTGAACTATATGAAGCGATGAAAGAATTAAAAACTAAAAGCAGCTCATCATTAAGCAAACAGAAAGCTATATGAAAAGATTTTGGTTAAATGGATGCAATGGGTTAATTGCTGGACTGATGGATTGACCAATGGATGAATGAATGGAATGATGTTTGGTTGGATAGTTAGATGGTTAAATGGATATAATTATGGATGGAACATTGGAAGGATTGTTGATTGGATGGATTCTAAAAGTTTTACTTTTAGAATGAGAATGATGTGGTTTGCAGATACAGTACATGCATTCTCGTCATAATACGCCCATATTGTTTATGTACCCCATGGGAGAAATGAACATAATAACATAGACTTTTGTTGCGGTACATTTTGATATTATTGTACCTAGTGAAGTGTGACTGCAGAGAGACGAATGCTGTCTGGTTTAATGTGACAATTGCTGCAAAGATATTCACTATGGGAATTCAGCAAATTATGGAAACTGTGCACCATAAATCAGGAAAAGTACAGCAAATCAGTATTCATAAAATTGCTAATGTTTATACTATGGTGAAGGTGAGCTCTGGATGTGACCACAGGACCCGACCTTCACGTTGTAAATCCAGCCTGGGGTTTAAGCCCAGGTCATCAGGAACTGGGCTTTCCAGGAACCGGCTAACCGCCCAACTCTGAGCCACAGCAGCGGAAATGAAAACATCCTCCTTTACAAAATAAATCTCACAGTATCAGATGAGCATGAACTGGAATAACAAAAACCAGATTTGTAGTCATTACAGTAATCAGTTGCTCATTTTCCAGAGATTTCTAGTAAATCTCACAATATCAGATGACCATGAATAACAACAACAAAAACCATATCCTTTAACATTGCAGTAATCAGATGCTCACTTCCAGGGATTTTTAGTACTTCTAAGTATAGAAGAACATAATAAAGTTTGGTAATGGGGGAAACATTCAGCGTTCAAAGTCATTTAGGCTGATATGCCGGTTAAAAGATGCTGAACTATGGTGGCGTATTGCTGCCATGCAAAACATAAATTATTCTTTAGCATGTCGTTATTACGAGAAAGTATCTCATTACAAACTACATGATGTCATACCGTATTTTTCGGACCATAAAGCGCACCGGATTATAAGACGCAATATCAACGATCGGCTGCTAACGGGTATATGTTCATACATAAAGCGCACCGGGTTATAAGACTCATGAAATGAAACAAAACTCTTAAGTTCCCTTGGAAGCTCAGTTTGGTCTTTACCTGGCGCAGGGCGTCTTCTTGCTTCCTCCACTTCCGTACCATTGATTCGTTAATGTTGAATTCTCTCGCAGCTGCTCTATGTCCATGTTGTACTGCGTGACTGATAGCACTGAGTTTGAAATCCGCTTCGAAAATGAATGAATGAATGCACGTACCCTAATGCTGAAGCACATACCGTATTACTCCGCGATGCTGCGCACTACGGTTGCTGTAAGCTTCGTAACTTACCAAGGCCGTGCTAAAAAAACATTTTGACACAGATTTATGAGCGCCGTGTACCATCTACAATCGGTTCTAGGTCAGAAGGCTCAACCAGAATTAATTCATACATTAGAGCGCGCCGCCATTTAAGGGTGGGGCGCACTGTCGATTTTTGAGAAAGTTAAAGGATATTAAGTGCGCCTTATGGTCCGCAAAATACAGTAGTTATGAGTTATATCGAGAAAGGTATGGTCATGTCATTAACACAACAAATAATTATGACAGAATTATGAGAATGTTTCTCGTTATAACGAGAAAAGTATGCAGTTAAAATGACATAATTATGTAGTTATTACGAGAAAATACCTAACTGACTCGTATTGGTATTCGTATTGGTGGCTTCCGCAGTTTGTATAAAGGCATAGGTGATTAAATTAATCAAATATTACGTTATGCTTAGCTTAAGTCAACTGTAATCATTCCACTAAAGGTGATTTTTCACTTTGTTTTGTTCAAAATATCGTTATAATGGCATAATTATGTCGTAGTTATAAGAAAGTTTCTCGTTATAATGACAAAAGTATGTCATTAAACCTGCATAATTATGTAGTTATTACGAGAACATACCTAACTGACGGAGGTATTTGTACTGGAGGCTTCTGCAAGGCACAGGTGATTAAATTAATAAAATGTATGTTAGGCTTAGCTTAAGTCAAAGTGAAATCTTTTTCATTGGGATTCACAAAATTCTCAAATCTCAGCCTTTATGCAGACGTAAAAACCAGTCGAACCTCTTAGACACTGAGTTATTCCTAACTGAGCATCTTGAACGGCACCAGTGTTGCCAGATCTCGCGAAAGAAAACAACAACCAAGTCTGTGGAAGTCTGTGTATCGATTGCATTTCCTATGCAACTGTTTTTAAACATAGTAAGATAAGACTTGTAATTTTACATTTCCTTTTAACTGTTATAAACGTTGAACAAAATAAAACGGGCCAGCAATAAATAAGGGAATTAATGGAATGAATAAGAGAAAATAAAAAGTAAATATGCTGCGTATTAGCTAACCCACAAAACCTTTGGACGACCCTGGCCTTGTCTCTCGTCTGCTTGTCACCTCATTAGTTTAAGAGAGTATTAGTTTAATCTGGCAACCCTGAGGTAGACTCGTAGCAAGCAGCAACGAACATGAGGAAAGTGTCATGGTCACAAACTGCAAAAGATTTTGCAAATATTAATGAAAATACCATCTACGGGTGCTCAGGGGAACAAATAAGATTTAACTGTGATGATTTAAGCAAAAAAAAATGATTAAATTCAATCAACTCACTCCGGGTGCACAAAACTGCCAGGAGCCATGAATACCTGTCAGTTAGATATTTTCTCGTATAATAACGACATAATTATGCAGATTATTAACAACATACTTTTCTCGTTATAGGAAAATTCTTTTCTTATAATAAAAACATGCTGAAAGGATTTATTTTTTTATTCTGGGTGGCAGTAATAAGCCACGTACTGAACACAAAACATAACTGACTGAATTATTAAGACAATGTGAACATTTGACCGCCAGAAACAAAGAAAATTCTTGATTTAATTTGTATTTATTTCTCTCACAGGGAAATATGAAAAATCTGAATGAAGTCCATTTTTTTTTTTTTTTACCAGCCAGAGGGACAAAAGGGCTGTTGGTAAATCCCCACAGAAAGAAATCAACCGAAAGTGGCAATAGTACTAGCTTTTAAATTAATTTTGTTAGCTGACTAAAAAGTTTTCTTAAATCAAAATAATACAGGTAAATAACTTTCTTTATGTTAAAACTATTTCAGACTATCTAAACTTTAATTTAGAACTAAAAACAGAAAACAGGCTGAACAATCATGTTTCAACAATCAATTGGCCGTTTCTCAATACCAAGTATGACGAAACTTAGGCTCGCGTACTTTCCAAGTCTGTGTCTAGGAAGTTCGGACTTGCGGAGTAAATGTAAATACTCAGAGGGGACGGGAGAAACGCAGTTCGGTTTTTTATTCTACCATTGGAACAGCAGCGTAACTTGGTATGAGGACAACACGGTTTTACTTTTTAAACATTAGATAAAAAATGTTGTATTAACGCTTGTCAGTGGTGGAAGGAAAGTCCTCAGTTCTTTTACTTTCCATTAAACAGTTTAATTACGTGTAACAAACAGACGATTCTCATTTAAGCAATAAATGGAAACCTTCCCAAACAGTAAGCCAGCACCAAACAAGTCTGATTTAGAAGGGGAATTTAATATGAACTTCAATTTATACAGACCCGTCCATATTTTAGAATACGGCCTGAACAAATAACGATATAATGCATAATAATACGTAATAGCTTCCGTTCACATCTCCGAAATCGTTGAGCATTTTTTAGGTAAGCTTTATCTTGATAAACACTGCCGCCATAGGGGAATTTTGAAACAACTACATTCTCGCCTAAAAGACTCTATAACTTCATTTTGAGACACAAATAACAGTATTACTTTAGAAATTGATACATCCAGTATGGAAGTGCTTCTCATCCGGCATCATTACCGACTGGCAATGCATTGTGGGACATTCGCTGTTCAAGTCCGCACAAGTCTGCATCGATTGCATCCTCGGTTAATTAGGCGATCGAGAAAACACATCCGGGGATTGGCGAGCGTACTTGGTTAGATGCCGAAACTTTGGAAATGGAACAGTACTTGGGTGACACGATGACGTTTCACAAGTAACACGAGAACACAAGTACAAGAGAAGTAAGCATAATTTAGAAACGGGCCCATGTCACGCCCGCCGGCCGCCCGGTCTAGCTTGCACCTGATGATCACAGCCACACTCCTGTTCTTCATTTCCCTCGTCAGTCCCCACACTATTTTTAACACTCACTCAGTTCACTATCCCGTGGATTCAGATGTTCCTTACCTGCCTCAACAGGTTCGTCCCTGCCTGTAGTGGTGTGTTAATTAAAACCACTCACCAGCCAGTGGATTTGCGGTGTCTCCTGATTCCACCAGAGCGTTACACATATCAGAAATCTAGATGTATTCAAGGTATTGAGATTGTTTTAACTTGCTTATAGTTAAGTGGTGCAGAGAACCGTTTCAGGGATGTTTATGGGGCAGCGGGCCTCCCCCAGGTCCTAGTGCTCAAATTACTACATTGCAGATATGGGAGAGAGGTTAGGACGATTTGAACGAGAGAAATTATTGATATGTAGTTATTGACGCACTTTCTGTCATAAGAAAATTTTCTCATAATAACAACATGCTGAAGGATTTCTTTTTTGTTATGAACACTACTATAATGACTGAACTTTTAGGACAATGTGACCATTTGACAGCAGAAAATTAGTTTCTCAATTTAATTTGTAGTTATTTTTACACAAGGGAATATGAAAAATCTGAATTGAAGTCATTACCGCCAAGGCCAAGGGATGTTGGTAAATGCCCCACAGAAAGAAATTAAACTGAAAGTGGCAGGTACTGGCCAAATGAGCTTTTTAAATTAATTTTGTCAGCAGACTAAAAGGTTTTAAATCCAATAAAATACATTAATACTTTCTTTATGATTAAGTCAAGTCAAGTCAGATTTATTTATTATAGCGCTTTTTACAATGGAGCATTGATCAAAGCAAACTTACAAGTTTTATTAGGATTATCTCCGACTAACTACGCCAATCCCAAATGGGCAAGCTAGGCGAGGACCACGTGGCAGGAAAAACTCCTGAGTTAAGGAAGAAACCTTAGGAGGAACAATGACTCAAAAAGGACCCCCCAACCTCCTTGGGCCGGCGAGTAGAAGATGAGAAATCTAAGAGCCGAAACTAAAGTCATGGAAGTCAAGTTCGAATATAAAAGTGTGACGTCTGCACATTGACATTAAGTGTCCTCGGGTATGATGGGGCTAGAACTTAATGTCTTATTTTAGAACTAAAAATAGAAACAGGCTGAATATAAGAATATTCACTATCATATCATGAGGTTTTAGATGTACGACTGTTGTATTAAGAGGTTTCACTTGCTATTATAGTAAATGGTGCAGAGCCACCATTTAGGGACGTTATGGGGAAGCAGTGCCTCCCCAGGTTCCTAGTGCGTCAAATTACTTTACATTAAATAATGCATTAAATAAACTATTGATTATGTCGTTTTAATGACAATACTTTCTCATAATAACAACATGCTGAAGGATTTCTTTTTTTTATTCTGTGTGGCAGCAATACACCACCATACTGAACACACCATAGCTGCTTCTGAAAAGATATGAAAGATATGTAAAAGCTCCTCTGGGCCAGTGTTGTTCAGAGGTTATAGTGTTTGACTAACATAATCCCATCTGAGCTGTGTAAATAATCATGATGAGGCCACAGTTCCATACTGTGTGAACCTTCTAATGTTGTGACTGCAGGGCTTCGAAGCCAGCCAGCTTGCACTTGTCAAGACACATTTTGTTCTGGCACAAGAGTCGGTGACCTGGCTGTCTGAATGCAGAAATCATCAAGGTCTGTATACCCTTAGACACACACAGTATGGTGAGTTTTTTATGAGCTGTAACAATGCGTCCTAATGCGACCTTGTCTGCAAATACCATGCAACCTTCTGTTGGCTTCCAATGATGGTTGTGTGTTTCCTTCCTCAATCGGGTATGATATAAATAAATGGACTTTGGATGTGTGTTTGATGTATGTGTGAACCGTGTAGGAAGAATGAACCACATTGCCAACTGTCTGACTGAACTCTTTATTAGGTGTGTATTGATTTCTGCAGGTCAGTGCAATAAAGGTCGCATGCAGAACGCCCCACTCTATCTTATCCAAACAATCTTTTTCCTGCACACTTGCGTCTCTCCAGGTTTCAGGCCTAATGTGACATTTTCATTCTCCATGCAGCAAGTCGTGCCAGCCATTTCAAGACTGGCTGAAATGAAGTGAGAACAGATAGCACAAGAGTGAGTCATGGCGAGCTTTTAATTTCCTCTGCTTCTTTTTAAGCAAAAGCCGAAGAAATGAGAAGTGCTAAACTAATTCTGTGGATTGATGTCATTTTGGACTGTGTCTACTGGAAAGCATGTCATGAAGCTTTAAAAACACCATTTACATAATGCAAAATACAGAATATTATTACAGTTTATTATAAATATAAAGCTACTTTTCCAGAAATTACACTTTTGGTTATGGGGATAGCATTTTACCTCATTCTAGACACTATTTTGCAGGGGTGTCACTAGAGATCTATGAAGGATGGTAAGCTTTGACTAGGGAGGTCTAAAGGTTAGTCCCCTAACCGACATGCCATTTAAAGTTTTAGGTACAGATCTTATGACTTAACTACCATCCATCTACTAACAAGAGGTACAGATCAAGCAAAGATAGCAGTGTTACTGAACTAGCAGGTCCTAAAAACACCACTCAGATACTGAGAATATAGACTGGTACATTCAGATGTGCATCTGATCTGTAGCTTCATTCATATTTAACAACCTGCATGACTGAATTCTTAGGACAGTGTGACATTTGACCGCAGACAATTAGTATTTCAGTTTAATTTGTATTCATTTTCACACAAGGAAATATGAAAAATCAAAGTCCCTTACCAGCCAGAGGACAAAATGGATATTGGTAAAACCCTCCAAAAAAGAAATAAAGTGGCAGTAGGCTACCAGCCAAAGTCTTTTTAAGTCTAATTTTGTTAGCAGACTAAAACTTTTCTTACATCTAATACATCCATTAAATAACTTTAATTATAAGAAAACTATTTCTAAATCTATCTAACTTTAATTTTAGAACTAAAGATATAAACCTTAGAGGTATTGACTCTATTTGAGATGATTTCACTTGCTGAGCACCGTTTCAGGGATGTTATGGGGAAGCAGCGCCTCCCCCAGGTCCTAGTGCGTCATATTTAATTACATTGCAGATAGAGAGATAGGCTGAACAGAGAAAAACTATTGACGATGTAAATGTTTATTTGTTAATAAGGTCTAATAGTATTACAGGTCTAATACTATTTAGTCCAGGGGGCTCGAAAGCATTATTATCTAAAAAAAGTGGGGCACTGCAGAAAAGTTTGGGAACCACTGGTTTAGTCATTGCTAAAGCTGAGCTAGCCAACAGCAGAGCAAACGACTAGTGCACTCCCTTATACAGATCGACTTATATTTGAGCTGGGCTGGATTTCCTGATATGAATCTTAGACGTTAACAAGCGATTTATTTTAGGATTAAGGAGTGGGTCAGCTCACACCAGCCTGTCTTACTTGTTTCCTGCAAGCCTGCTTCCTGAAACTGAACACAGCATGAAAATATTTAAATCTACACATGTAGTTAAGGGCAGTGTTTGTAGGGCTTAGTTCATTCTCTGTTTAGCAACTAGCATACAGCTATAAGTGGCTAGTCATTGGAATTCAGCTATCATGCTTAATAAACTGAAGTTTTTCTATTCCAGTTAATTGTTTCTCATTATTAATCAATCATGCAGACACATTATCAAGCTAAGTGTCATTTTTCAGGCAGCCTTACATTTAACCATCGTTCACCTTGACAGTGCTTTAAAAATGACATTAACAGACTTGACCGTGTGCTCTGTTGATAAACGTTATTTCATTCAAAACTTTATCAAGCTCTTCTGAAAGATGCTGGTTTTGAAAGCTCCGATGTGCGGCGAATGTCAAATACAACTGTATTATTTTTTACGTTTTGTCGCAGCATGTCCAGCTCAGGGCCGCAGGGAAGTGTGGCATCTGTTCTGGAGAACACAGAGGACATCAATCCTTTGCTGGGCTGTCAGATATCGCTGATGCAGCCTTGGTGGATGATCTCCTGACTGGATTCCCACCCTCAGACACAACCAATCATGCCTCTATAGTAGGTTTTCCATCCGCCAAGTTTTTGTGAAAAATGAATGAAAAAAAAAATCCAAAATCCAAAAAAACAAGAAAGCTGTGTTATTTTTCTTGCGAAATTTGGTAAATGCTCATAACATTTGCAACACAACGGGATGAAAACCCAGATTATGTCACACCTGATCTAACTGGTAGACAAGAACCTGGATCATATCGGAACCTGGGTTGTGTGCCAGCATATTAGACCACTGCGCCACCCGAGAGCATCCTGGAGTTTGTAAATCAGAATTACAGGTATAGCCCAAAACTTTACAGTATCTAGCAAAATGCAGTGGTCGCATATTTTATTGTTTTTGGATGTTCTGGGCTGGGCTTGCAATGTGAAGGTTGGGTGATGCATTATGGTTATGGAACCCTACTTTGGACTGGTGCTTTTGTGGTCATGGTCAAGAGTGGCATAAGTAAGAGTCCACAGAAACTATACTAGAAAATCAAACTAGAAAATTTGTCTTCGAACTTGAGAATTTGATCATATCAGTCCTGTTCTATGATCACTACACTGGTTACCAGTTAAATTCCGCATTGACTACAAAATACTTCTTACATAAAGCTCTGCATGGCCTGGCCCCACATTATCTGAGTGAACTCTGAGAGTCTTACAGAGTCTTAGAGTCTTAGTTCGAGACTCAGACACTCTCCAAATTTTTAAGTCTAGGCAAAAGACATACTTATTTACACAGGCTTTGGTTAGACTGGAGTCATGTCTGGCCTGCCTGTCTTGTCATGCCTTGTCCTTTGGCCTGGGGGTGTCTGGTGGGCGGTCTGGCTGAACTGGGCTTCAGTCCTCTTGATCTTGACTTGTGCATCCTTGCCTTAGACTAAGGGCAGAGCTGGGGCTTCATAGTCAAAGAGCTTTGTGGTGATCTGGGACGTTGGGTTGCTGTCTTCTGCCTTCCGTGGGGTTGCCGATGTTTCATGTGATCCCTCTTGGCTGTGTTACCTTCCGGTTCTCCTCTTAAAGTTATGCTGCTATAGCTAATGCTGCCGGAATCTCATGCTACACTTGGCATCAGTGATTGTTAATAGACTCGGTGCTCTTAATCAATAACTAATTACATTTTCTCTCCAAGCTGTGTCCCTGTACCAGTTCCAGTTCTATACATGATGTTCATGATGTCCATCCGCTTCAACACCACACAAGTTGTTTCCGTCATCAGCTGCAGCCCCATCATACCTGGGCTACACCAGAGGGCAGTAATTCGCTCCCTTCTCCGGTTGGTTGGGTACAAAGTTCTGCCAAGGACTTTCCTGCTTAGACTCAAGAAACCAGAGTTACTCTGTGTATTGGACTACATGATGCCGGTATGCATATTTTACATTATATTATTTGAATTATCACTATAAGACTTATTTGTTTAGATAAATGAGCTTCATTCTTACATTTATCATCTAAGGAGGTTTGGTCTCTTTGTGAGTCTTGGTCCTTCTAAGGTTTCTTCCTCATAACACTTAGGGAGTTTTTCCTCGCCACTGTCGCCCTAGGCTTGCTCAATTTGGGATTGTAAAAAACGCTATATAAATAAATCTGACTTGACTTGACATTCTGGCTCCTTTAATACGTGAAGCCATCGATCACTTCGTTTTACCGGCCAGCCATAGCAGTATGCTTCCAATAGCCCTCCAGTGGAACTTAAGTTACTTGCGTAGTCTAATACAAAGCAGCTTTTCATAAAAACAAATCTTGTTGTTTTATTGTTGTGAAGAGTACATATTGTAAGTTATCTAGAAGACTTATTAGCCATGTTTCCATCAGGGCCAATTCTAGGATCAGAGCTTTAGGGGTGCTGAGCACTCAGTGAGATTGGGTGAGATTTAATAAGAAAAATGTATATTTTACATACGTCATTCCCACACTTTGTGAAGACAGAATATCTGACTTTTGGTTGGGGGAACACTGACTGGGAAGCCACCAACAAATCTGACAAAACGTCCAATAATGCTGAACCTGTGAGCCACAAAGCCATCATTTGGATCATAACATTTATGAGCAAAAGGAGACTTCAGCATTTCAATGTTAAAATATTGGATAATTTCTATGGTTTTAACATTTTTCAGCTTATCTGAGACAAACAAAATAACAAAAACAACCCGACTTTTTACTATTTGTAGGGGTGCTTGAGCACCTCTAAAAAGGGGCTAGACACACCATTGGTTTCCATCCAAACATTTCGCAATGTTATGAACAATTACAAAATTTTGGCAGAAATAAATGTTCATTAAGTCGTGTTTCCATCCACTGCAGTCATACGAAGAAACTCAAGATGATGTAGTCTACCAAGATTAGGAGTGGCATAGAAACAAGCAAAAATGGAGGAACCTAACTGTCATTGCTTTTAGCGGAATAATCTTCACAGCAATTTACAATCTTTTTATGGCAGTGTTCCTTTCAGTTCGGAGACCCTGGGCAGAACGAGCAGTGGCCCGCCTAATGAAGGCTGAAATTTGTTGTTTGTGTGTGTTGAGAGACTTTGGTAAACATTTAATTGTTAGATTTTAATTAAATTGTAGAGAAAGCCAGTCTTCTCATTTTGTCTTAAAGCAATCGCCTTCTTTCCACAGCTAAGATAAAAATGTTATAAAGATGTCTCTCCTAGAATTATCTGCTGCTGCTTGGCAGGTTTTCCATTTGCACAGGCAGAAGGCTCCCAAAGGAATAAATTATTAAATTCAGGTGATAGTGTCATATAGAAGGAGAAGAGACACATTACTGTAGTTAATCCTTTACTATTTAATGTGATTTAAACACATTATATACCGTATCAGCCGGGATCCCTGGTGGATAGAGTCTGATTATGTGCCTCCCCCTCAAATTTCTTTCTCAACAAGTAGATTTATATGGATAGATTTAGATGGGACTGTGGTAGCCTAGCGGTTAAGGTACTGGACTCTGGACCAGAAGGTCCAGGGTTCAAATCCCATCTCTGCCAAGCTGCAACTGTTGGGTCCTTGAGCAAGACCCTTAACCCACAATTGCTTGGATTGTAAGATTGTATCAATTGTAAGTCGCTCTGGATAAGGGCGTCCGCTAAATGCTGTAAATGTAAATGTAAATGTAAATTTATATAACAGGCACCTTGTTTTGTCTGCTTTCAATGTTGCCAAGAAAAAACACTTTCTGAAGAGCTAAGCACAAGCCAGGAAAGGTAATGCTTTACTATGATTCAGGATGAAAAGGATGAAAGGCAACGCGTCTATATACGTGATTATTTGGAGCATCCTTCCTGCCTTCAAGCCAGTAAAGTACGTGCAATGCATTTTTTCAGACGAAGCCTTTTCGATGCACTTGGTTACCCTAGAAAGCAGCAGACGTCCTCGACGCAGATCACTCTGCATGAAGTTAATTGAATCAGGATCCCTTACCATACAGCAAATGACAATTTATTGGTTAAGAAGATTTGATTACAGGCCAGCGTGAAGCAAGTTGTCGTCTGCAACAGCAATGCTTTAATTAAAATAGAAGTGAAGAGGACGAACTGGCTCTCAGAAGAACTGAAACCTGATGGGAGAAACAAGGCAGTTCAGAGCTGAAAGATCGTGAGATAGAGGAGGGATGAATATTTATGGCTGTGTGTTGTGTCTCTGATCGCTAAGTAGACGAAACTATGGTACTGTGCCTAGTGTGGTACTGTGGTAGAATAGTGGTTAAGGTACTGGACTATGGACCAGAAGGTCCAGGGTTCAAATCCCACCTCAGCCACTGTTGGGTCCTTGAGCAAGACCCTTAACCCACAACTGCTTGGATTATAATACTGTATCAATTGTAAGTCGCTCTGGATAAGTTCTGAGTGAGTAGCTTTGCAAAAAGCATCATCAAGGTCAAACAGGGAATGATAGATTTGGAAAAAACCCTCATTACCTGCATTTATAGGCAAGGTAAAGGCAAAGCAAGGCAAGTTTTATCCTGTCTCCTAAGCAGCAGTCCAACCTCACATAACTGTCTCCAGTTTTTAAAAATCATAACAAATGATCAACAAAACCCAGACCTCTTTCTGTTTTTTCATAAGTTGATTGAGATGTGAGTTAGTTGTGTGAATTTGTTATACATTTTCAAATCACAAAACCACGTAGAAACCAAAGATGCTTCAGCCACTTGATGCTGCCAGATCTATAAAAATGGGTCAAAAGTCCAATCACCACAAATAACACAACTGTTAATACAATCTTTCATGCAGTTGCACCCAAAACAGGCTTACCGATGACTGGACTAGAGTTTGTTGGGTGAGGGATGACGGGGGTGTGTCAGTTTCCCAAACGGCAGTATGGGGTCATGGGTTTAAAAAGGTTTGGGAGGCTTTGATATAACCAAGAATTGTGGTTGATAAACAGGTGACACATGAAAGCCCTCTAAGCATTAAAGGCAGGTATTCAGTGTCATTACCTCATGAGACTGGAGAAATCTCCATCTGATGGAACCTCTGGCTTGCTGGCATTGCTCATTACTATAGTCTTATTAAAGCTGATTTCATTTGGAGCAATAGATTTGCTAGAACGGCTCATGGATCTAGATGAAACCTAGCCAGAGGGGCCTGAATAGAGCCAGTAAGCTACAATACATATGCAGACAAGGAAATTTAATTATAACCCAAACCACCTCCAAATAAGACAGATTTTTTATTACGTCTTTGAATGGAACATTGTGAAATGCATTTTCTTTTACTGTGTATTCATTCTGTTGTATGAGATGATGATGATGATGATGATGATTCTTCTTCTTCTTCTTCTTCTTCTTATTATTATTATTATTATATATTAAAATAATAATAATAATAATAATAATCATCATCATCATCATCATCATCATATTATTATGATAACTTTCCCTTTTGCACCACAGATTCATCATTTCAGCAGAAGATATTATTTTTCACCAGTAGTAATTGAGAGAAGTTTGGTGTTTGAAGGTCATTGTTTTAGTACACTAAGCCACGTTAAGATTTTTACTTGTAATAGGTTTAAATGGGAAAAACATAAAATGATTACTTTTGACACTGAAATATTAAAAATAAAGGTGGCCCATTTTTCACCATTTTGGAATTGAATCTTGCAAATGATAAGAACCAACATCGATAAGCAGAATCAGAATCGAATGCAAATGATTCCTGACCCTAGTCATGGTGCTCCCTCCACATGCGTAACAGTTCGGATGAGGTACTACTGTTGGTGTGCCAAACATATCATTATGTTTGCCAGTCTTTTTTTTTATAATTGTTTCCTTTATTTTACAAGGAAGTCTCATTGAGAGCAAATAATCACTTTAACAAGAGAGACCTGGCCAAGTCAGCAGCAGTACAGACTCACAACATACTGCATTAAAATACTACATCAAATACAACATATACAGCATGGCATACAAACAACTAACTAAACTCGAGAGTCTCTCAAAAACAACCATGTCTCATTCACCACACTCTTTATGATGCCAAATAACACTTTATAGATTAAAATTATAGCAGTGCTGTTGTCTATGAGTGGTCAGTGATGGCCAACCCACCAAATCATATACTGTAGAATGCAATGGTGAGTAAGAGACATAGCATTTGTGTGAAAACATATTGATGTATAGTACACTGAATCATACAGTGACGTTTAAGGGCAACTGAAAAACAATTGTTGGAGAATAAAATCATAATATTTGAACTCGAAATACTAAGACTTTATTCTCTAAATACTATGACATTATTGTCAAAATATTACTTTACTCTCAAAATATTACGTCTTTAGTCTCAAAATATTGCGACTTTTTTCTCAAAATACTACAACATCGTACGACTAGTTTCAAAATATTACTTAATTCATGCAGTACTGAGTTTATTCTTGAAATATTATGCCTTTATTCTCGAAATACTACAACTTTATTATCTAAATACTACAACTTCATTCTCAAAATATTACATCATTCTCAAAATATTATGACTTTATTCTCAAAATACTACGACTTTATTTTGGAATTTTTACGACTTTATTCTCAAAATACTACTGTTCTCAAAATATTATGAATTTGTTCTTGAAATACTACAACTTTTTTTTCTCAAAATACTACAATGTTGTACAAATATTTTCAAAATATTAATTTATTCATGCATTACTGAGTTTATTCTTGAAATATTACAACTTTAATCTCAAAATACTACAATGTTGTAGGACAATTTTCGAAATCTTACTTTATTCATGCAGTACCCAGTTTAATCTTCAAATATTATGACTTTATTCTCGAAATACTACAACTTTATTATCTAAATACTACAACTTCATTCTCAAAATATTACATCATTATCAAAATATTATTACTTTATTCTCAAAATACTATGACCTTATTCTTGAAATTTTATGACTTTACTCTCAAAATATTATGACTTTATTCTCAAAATTTTACACCTTTACTCTCAAAAACTTTACAGCTTTATTCTTGAAATATTACAACTTTATTTTTTAATTTTTACGACTTTATTCTCAAAATACTACTGTTCTCAAAATATTATGAATTTGTTCTTGAAATACTACAACTTTTTTTCTCAAAATACTAAAATGTTGTACAACTAATTTCAAAATATTATTTTATTCATGCAGTACTGAGTTCATTCTTGAAATATTACGACTTTTTTCTCAAAATACTACAGCATCGTACGACTAGTTTCAAAATATTACTTAATTCATGCAGTACTGAGTTTATTCTTGAAATATTATTCCTTTATTCTCGAAATACTACAACTTTATTATCTAAATACTACAACTTCATTCTCAAAATATTACATCATTATCAAAATATTATGACTTTATTCTCAAAATTTTACACCTTTACTCTCAAAAACTTTACAGCTTTATTCTTGAAATATTACAACTTTATTTTTGAATTGTTACGACTTTATTCTCAAAATACTATTGTTCTCAAAATATTATGAATTTGTTCTTGAAATACTACAACTTTTTTTCTCAAAATACTACAATGTTGTACAACTATTTTATTTTATTCATGCAGTACTGAGTTTATTCTTGAAATATTACAACTTTAATCTCGAAATACTACAACATTTTTCTCAAAATACTACAATGTTGTAGGACAATTTTCGAAATCTTACTTTATTCATGCAGTACCCAGTTTATTCTTCAAATATTATGACTTTATTCTCGAAATACTACAATTTTATTATCTAAATACTATGACTTTATTCTAAAAATATTACTTCACTCTAAATATTATGACTTTACTCTCAACATACTACGACTTTATTCTTGACATATTATGACTTTATTTTCAAAATTGTACATCTTTATTATCAAAAATGTTACAGCTTTATTCTCAAAATATTATGACTTTATTCTTGAAATCTTTCTGCCGACTTATAGCAATGTTTGAAACTGGTGGTTTTCTTCACAGTGTCCTTGTTTTGTTCTATGTACTTCTCATAATGAACACAGGAACACAGAATTCGGCAAGTTCTGGAGAGTGTTTTGCTGTAACACATGGTGTAATCTTTGCAGAATGCCCATTTCCTGAGAGAGTAACAACAGTGCTGTCTTTCCTCCATTTGTCTGTGGATTGATAAACACCTAGGTTTAGAGACAAAACACACTCCTTACTTTTCTCCCAAAGGTTCTCACAGTAACGACTTTAAGACAGGGATGGATCATGGGAATTTAATATAATAGTATAAAGATGGTCATTTCATGGAGGCTTATATGGTTTTATGTCTGAAATTAACTCATTATCATCTCACTTCATTATAATGGGTCAGTTGTTTTAATGCCATTTGTAAGATGGCTCGGAGTGCTGCTGTAATCTGTGGCAACAGGCTGACCAGCTCGAATAATGATGGTGAAGATTTGAGATACTGCGAGCTTTCACAGTCTTTCTCACCACACTCACAAACACATTCACTGTCTTACTCACCCACATACACTTTTAATCATGCACACCCCACCTGCAGAGGCCTTTACCTCCCAGCTCTGGATATCAGCCAAGACCATTATGAAAATGTTTTCTCCATCCACATCTTGCAGCTTGCAAAAGCCTAGCATCTGGCTGACTATAATTCTCTCTCTCCCTCCAGTGAGGAAAAGCTTTATTCTTCCTGCCCTTGATACGGCCCTTCCTGCTGACTGTATGAATCAGTACAAAGTCAGCTTAGAAGCCTGTGTCATGGGCAAATCTCAAACCGCAAGCCTCAGTCCCAAATCAGAGCTAATCAGACTATGCGGTAAGAGAGCTGGCGCCTGATGAAAGGTCAGTCAAAGAGACGGCAGCAGGTGACAGCCGGAGTGGACCATGTCTAACAAGGCTGAAAACACCACCTCCGCACACCTGCAACCCTTACAGACAGAAGCTGCTTCAAAATGACATATAATTGGACGAAATGTCTGAGCACTGGAGAGGAGGAAGGTGAAAGTTAAGGCTGCCTGATCATATGGCAGCTCTGCTTGGGTGGCCAAGGTGCAGAAAAGCTGATTAGTCAAGCAAAGCCAAAGTTACTCTAGCTATAAAGTTCTGCCACATGGGCATTATTTTAAAATATATATAAAATATATATATATTTTATATATATATAATGAATTATCGGTCTCTTTGAACAAATCTAATGGTGGCCTAAGACTTTTGCACAGTACTGTATGCAGTCGGTAGTACATGTAGTATTCAACTCAAGTCAAGTCAGATCTATTTATATAGCGCTTTTTACAATGGAGCATTGTCTCAAAGCAACTTTACAAGTTTAGATTATCTCCTAATAACTACGTCCAATCCCAAATTGAGCAAGCCTAGGGCGACAGTGGCGAGGAAAAACTCCCTGAGTTATAGGAAGAAACCTTAGGAGGACCAAGACTCAAAAAGGGACCCAACCTCCTTGGGCGGCGTAGATGATAAATCTAAGAGCGAAACTAAAGTCATGGAGTCAAAGTTCGAATAAAATGTGAAGTATGCACATCGACATTAAGTGGCCCGGGTATGATGGGGCTGGAGCTGATGACGGAAGCAGCTTGACTGGAGCTACAGCAGATGAACATCATGT
>JAJAGP010000486.1:359281-396433 GCA_025084515.1 Ancistrus triradiatus | reverse complement strand
CCCTGATTTTTGCCTTGCTTTTGTGGTTATGGGCAATCAGAACTACATCACCTACAACCCCTTGCGGGACTGTATTGGCCGCGGATCCTAACCGGGACGCAATCTTTGTTTTGTTTTTGAACTTTCACTCGCTTATTGACGCTGATTGCCGCACACAGATATTTGCTATATAAGCTCTTTATTTTCCCAGTTGCATCGCGGTAGCATTATCTTGGCCACGGTCGAATGTTTTTGTGCGTCTTTACCACGGCAAGAACCATGGCAAGAACAACGGCAGGTTGGATTATTGTTTTTTTTTGTTGCGACACCGTTGCCCCCAACCCTCCCCCCGGACTGTCTCGTTTATGGCCGCGTCCATTGGTTATATCAAACTCTAGCCCGTTTTGTGGTTTTCATTTATTGGTTTATCGTTTTTTTTTGTACGTTGTGGTTATTTGTATTTATTATTTTTTGTTAATAAAATGCTGTTTTATTGTTTAACGCAACCTCGTCGGAATCTGTACACCGCATTGTAAAAGTATGTAAGTTACCAAAGTATGTACATTACCATATAGATGCACTTTGTACTCATGCACTTTGCACTTTGTACTCGTATCTTTCTACATACTTTGTTAGTCTTCTTTACTCTGTTCTCCAATGGTCAGTACCCTTACAGGACCACCACAGATCAGGTACTATTTGGGTGATGGATCATTCTCAGCACTTAAGTGACACTGATGTGGTGGTGGTGTGTTAATGTGTGTTGTGCTGGTATGAGTGGATCAGACATAGCAGTGCTGCTGGAGTTTTTAAAAACTCTGTTCACTCTATTAGGCACATCTATTGCTACACCTTGTAGATGTAGAGTCAGAGACAGTACCTCATCTTTTGTTGCACGATTTGTGTTTGTCATCCTCTAATCCTTCATCAGTGCTCACAGGATGCTGGTGGCTGGACATTTTTGGTTGGTAGGCTACTTTCAGTTCAGCAGTGGCACTGAGGTGTTTAAACACACTAAAACACCACCATCACATCAGTGTCACTGCAGTTCTGGAGAATAAACCACCCCCCAATATTACATGTAATCTATGGTGATCCTTAGGGTGTCTGAAACATTAGAGGACAGAGTACTGAAAATGGGACTAACAAATTATGTAGAGAAACAGATAGGCTACAGTCTGCAGTTGTAGAACTATATCTCTATTGAAATGATTTGCATCTATATGGTAAGTGGAAGTGACAAAATGGACAATGAGTATAAAAACAAGAAGGTGTACCGAATAAAGCAATCAGCGAGTGTACAGCTACAATAAACAATAATGCAGCACAAAATTCAAAAACACCACTGCAATAAAATGAACTGCACACATGACTATGGGGATAAAGTCAAATAATTTATTAAAGCCTTTTGTAAAGCCAGTTACAAAAACAAAAAAAATTACTCTCTTTTGAACAAGCACAATTAATATTTTTTTCATTTTATATAGACTCTTAACAATAATGAGGAGGATTTACATTCAGGCCCTTTATTAGCTGCCTGCAGCTGAGCAAGGGTCCCAGTGTAAAGAGTGAGAGAGACAGAATCACCCGTGTATGTGTGTGTGAATAGTCTGTTTGGCTGAATTGTGCATTTTGACTTCTTAGACATTTGTGTACTCTCCAGTGTGAGGCAGCAGATAACACTCACATTATGTTTGAGTACTAGGCAAAATGTTGGGCATCCCTACTCAAATTATGCTTTTTAACCCAACCTAAATGTTGAATAGGTGTGCTCAATGTTTTACATACAACATACAAGCACACAAACAGACACACTGCTATACTACATGCCATTCCGGTGTTCCCATCTCTCATAAAAGTCCCAGTGCCCAAACTAGATTGGCAGAAGCAGCCCTTATTTATTAATCTGGTTACCGTTACCTCTTCAACAGAAATCAGCCCCGGTGGAGAACATCAACTGCCTGTCTGTCTCACTCCTCCAGTCATTATGTTAAAGTTGTATGAAGAAATAAATACACCAACCCTTCACCCACCCTCATCCCACACACACCTTTTCTGTGAATTAAATATCAGTCACAACACCCGGCCATAACAGAATTACCCCATACACGTAAGCTTATTCCTTGACAATGCTATAACCATACGTCTTTTATGCTCATGTTTCAGTCCGTCGTTAACTTCAAACACTCATTCATATACAAAACAACTTGCATGACACTGACAAACAGATTTGCATATCAAACAGCAAAATTACACAGTACTGTTGCGAGATACAGTAGTTTTTATATTTATATATATATTTTAAAAGTCTATACAGGCATACTGGACTCCCTCTGAGTCAGGGGTATGAATATTATCCATGATGTTTTGTAGTTTATAACTTGTGCAGTGTTTGTGATTCTAGATTCCTTGCCCCACGATAATATTATAATATTAAACTGACTGATATATAAAGATGTCAGAGGCCATTTAGGGGTCACATTATGCAGGTGAAAGCAAGAAATTGGCCCATTGGTGTTCAGTCATTCGGCCTCTGAATGTGTCAGAGTAAAGCTGTCAGCATGGTAAAACTATTTGACTCTTCATAATTCAGTTTCTTAAATATGAGGCATTTAGTGAAAACATGTTTAGGTCAAACAAAACTCCCAGTATATCCATAAAATCCATAAATAGCAGCACCTTACTGGTTAGTGTGAACAGATTACACACCTGCATGACTGTAGAGTAGAACCAGAGCAGTAAACACATTTGTCCATAGGTTTGTGTAACAGAAGGATGTCACAGTGTGTCAAACTGGTGTTCTCTTATTTGGTATGGTGAAAGGACACGCATCAAAGAAAATTGCACAATTTCTGACACACATGTTGTGGCCAGGAAACTTGCCACAAATCTGTTAAATCCGTTAAAACACTGGTGAGATGTCAGTGTAGGCACCCACAAACTCAACAAAGCTGAAATGCATACCCAGTTCAAGAAACAGTGGACTGAAAATGGTTGGAACTCAAACTCTGGTGGAATCCCTGCCAGACAGGGTCGTGCCAATATTAAGCCAAGTGAAACTAATTGCAAGAAAGCATTCTATAAGAAATTATACAACCACAAATCAGGAAAAGTTGGAACGGTATGAAAAATGCATATAAAAATATAATATATATTTATATATATATATAAATATATATATATATTTAATATAAATATGCAGTGTTCCTTACGTTGCCTTTGACTTTTATTTCATTGCCTGTAACACATTCACTCAGTCTTTGTTACCTCATTACCAGTCCTAAATTGCCCCATCCCAACTTTTTTGGAACGTGTTTCAGGCCTTAAATGTAGGACTGGATGAATATTTGCAAACGAAATTAACTTGACAAAAAACAAACAAACAAACAAAAAAAAAACGTGAAATATCTTGTGTTTATACTATCTGCAATGAAATAAAAGTCAAACACTGCAGCTATTTTTTTTTATTTCCATTTTCTCTTCTGTTCCAACTTTTCCTGATTTCAGGTTGTATATGGGTACTCTTAAATTATGAATTGTCGTGCTGTGTCCCATCTAAATATAGGTGTTACTAACAAAGAATGTCTGTTAATTGCTTTAACACTTTCATGTCAACACATTCAATTTAATGCAAATAGTATCTGAACTCCAAATACTTATGGTATAAAATACTGTCCATTAAACCCTTGTGACAGCTATAAACAAAAACAAGAGAGAAAATGGTGTCTGTGGCCATTGTATAATCATTGAAGATGCACATATTCATGAAGTACTTCAAGGCGAATTCAGTACTTCAGTACTTCAGTACTTATTGTGTAAACCTCATTTCTCAGTGCCTACCAACCCAAAAACTGTGAAATAAGACAATCCCAGATTTTCTGAGATACCTAGTTCAGAAAACATGGGATTCAACAAGTCATTTAGATTTTGCTCCTCACAAGGACACTCATTAAAAATTATCCCACTACTCATCTGAGTTAAAACCCGGGAATTGATCTCATTTTTTAATGAGCGCAGTTGTACTCTAGCATTATGTCAGAGCTAAAGATCTGAGCAGCAAAATGCACCAAGCTGCACAAAACAACACAAAACCTCACACTGGCCCCTAGCTGCTTCATAAGGTTTTTTTTTAGATGTGAGTAATTAGTGTCACTCAAAGTTAATAAGGGTGCTTGTTTTAGCTTGGTTGAAAATTCCTGCCATTGTTGTTGGCTTTTAGAGGTTGTGACATACAATTACATACAACTTCTATATTTTTATTAAAGTCATCTTTCGTCCTTTGAGTCCCATGTGCATAGAACTGAATGTGTATGAGTCAGTCCCAAGTAGAGCTGATTCTGTGATTCAAGGCCCTAAGGACTGTCAATCATTAATTCATTCACTTTCTTAATCCTGAAGAGGGTCACGAACGATCTGGTGCCTAGCTGGCAGCATAGGACACAAGACAGGGTGCCAATCCATTGTAGGGCACACACACTGACATACTAGGGGCAATTTAGAGACACCAATTAACCTAACACGCATGTCTTTGGACTGTGGGAGGAAACCAGAGTACCAGGAGTAAACCCATGCAGACACAGGGAGGACATGCAGACTCCACACAGAAAGGAACCAGACCACTCCACCTGGCGATTGAACCTAGGACCTTCTCACTATGAGGCAACAGTGCTAGTCAACGAGCCTCTGTGCTGCCCCCATAAGAACTATGAGACCATAAAATAGTTCAGAGTGAAAACTGAATCGCCTCACATTCAGGGCATACATGACGGCAAGTTAGCAGCATTAGATCTACAAACTGCCAGTTATTTATTGTGAATATTTAAACTTCCTTAATACAACACATTAATTAAGCTTATGATATGATTTCATGATTTGTCAAAGGACTTGGGAAATGGAATATAATATAAAATTGTAAAGCTGCTTTGAGACAATGCTCCATTGTAAAAAGTGCTATAGAAATAAATCTGATTAAGGGAACATTTTCAGACAGTTCAGGATGCTGTGAATCACTGAGCAATTTAAAGCAACAGGCTATCAAAACCAGTCGTTCCGAAAAGGGTTATTCTGACAGGGTGAAAGGGTGCTCTGGTGCACAATCTGTGTGGTATTCTGGCCAAAGCACGTCAAAGACATTTAATTAAGCCTCAGGGAACTGCGTTTACTTGAGTAACAGGGATATAATATGTCACCATTAAATGAACACATACATTGAGGAGCCATAACATGAAACCACTTGTCTAAAATTTTGTAGTTCCCACTCATTTTGCCAAGGCTGTGACCCATCGAGGCATGAACTCCACAAGACCTCTGAAGGTATCTAGCAGCAAGACGTCAACTTGTGGATGTCTCCACGGATCAGACTAGTTCATTCAGCACAAACCACAGATACTCGATTGAACTGAATGAGGAGTAGCTGTTAGAACTTGAAACAACAGAACAAAGTTAGAGTAGCAGCAGGGCATGTGTTGACAAATGGACGGCTGGATTTCTTAGCTGCTTAGAAGCTGGCACTTGTTAACTTCTGCCAGAATTGCACAATATGGCTGTAGGCCGCCATGTTTGACACATTTGAGTTCAAAACTGGTTAATTGCACCTTTTGGAGTCTCCTGATTGAGGACATATGTTAAATAAATTAATATAAGTCCGATTAAACACCACATGGTGCACAACACACCGGTGAAAGTTAAGGTATTACTGAAGTCATCCCAATGTAACCCTTAAAGCATATCCATATACTGGGAATATGAAAATCTGAATTAATATAAGAAAAGTTAGCTTGGTTTAATACTGTAGTTTGCTCTCAGCAGATGAACTGAGCGCAGAGAGGTATGTAGACACTTTCATCCTTGATATTTCTGTTCACATATTCACTTTTTAGTGCTCATTATGATGCACTGGTGTATGTATTGTGATTATCTTTGCTGATTCTGCATCATGTTCCAATGAGTGTCCAGTGGAGTGTATAGTTTCACTGCAGTATGGAATACAGATAGATGGTGAAATATAAGCATTAAATACACAAAGTCGCTCAGTCATCTTGTTATAGTGTTTCACCTGGATGATTCTCGACATTCCTGATCTCAAGTCAGTCCCTGGATGCACATGTCAAGAGATGACCAGGTTTCCATTGAATGACTTACATTGATATTGATATAAATATTCGGTCTTAATGGCTGCCACTGGTCTTGGCATTATAAAATGGCTCTTCGTGTGACTCTAAAGGAAAGGTTCACTGGTGTAGTCAGGAGCACACATTTACACAGCTGGTGTTCACCTCCACGTCAATACTTTGAGGAAAAATGGGACAAAATGGAGGAGAATTCAAGAGAAAATCATCTGCTTGACTGGTTGTGCTTTGTAGAAGTGTCAGTAAACCTAATCAATTGTACTAAATAAAAAGAAGAATAAAATGGAAAATCTGATTTGACTCGAGAGTATTTTAGGATCTCTCTACCTCACTCTCATTTTGAACTCTCACTTCCATTGTACTCATGTGCTCATGTTTCTTCGTTCACCAGTTATACTTGTTGGAATCCTCTCTGAAGAAACTGACTGGATGGCGTCGATCACCTGATCCATGCGCTGCTGTTGCTGGTGACAGACATGACGCTGCAACGCTTCTTAACGATCATGTTAATGTAGGCCTTCATAATCTTGGTGATCTCACCAACCTTCAGTCACAAAGAAGAAATATGATATGAAGTACTGGGTCTACAGTGAGGTTTAATGCAGTGGCGTGCAGTCAGGCCCTTCTAACCCTTCACAGCGATGGTAACAAACAGGTGTATGTAAAATATTATACACAGTCTTATTTTTGGCGAGAGGTGAGCTTGGCGACTTAATGAGTTTACAAAAAAATAGACAAAGTGACATTCATGCCTAATGCTGACATAATGCGTTTTACTGAGCAGCCTGCGTGAACATAAAATCACATGAACAATGTACATAGACATGTTTGTATTTGCACAGTTTCTATTCATTTACGCAAATTTGAGAAATAGTCTGTGATTGACGATTGTTTCTGTGACGCGAAACGCATGAACTCCAGTCTACGATGAATAGCAGCAAACTCATTATAAAATAAGTCTGTTCATCCACCGCCATCTTGGTAATGCTACCAGGTAGTTATTTCCAGCCAGACTTCTATCTCTTAGAATGAACCTATATATCCGAAACTGAAAGAGAAATTAACGTTTTGAAAAATCGCTGGTATAATCTGACAAAAGTGATACAACATACTTGCGTTGTTGGGTTCAAATAACACAGAAAAATATGATTTTTAAACTTATTCTGACTCATGCGCACCCTGCCACTACAAAGTGGCCAAGACTTTCCTCCCCCTCTCTCTGACACATTTCCTAATACAGTGGTGCTTGAAAGTTTGTGCACCCTTTAGAATTTTCTACATTTCTGCAAATATGACCTAAAACATCATCAGATTTTCACACAACTCCTAAATGTAGATAAAGAGAACCCAGTTAAACAAATGAGACAAAAATATTATACTTGGTCATTTTATTTATTGAGGAAAATGATCCATTACTACATATTAGTGAGTGGCAAAAGTATGTGAACCTCTAGGATTAGCAGTTAATTTGAAGGTGAAATTAGAGTCAGGTGTTTTCAGTCAATGGGATGACAATCAAGTGTGAGTGGGCACCCTGTTTTATTTAAAGAATAAAACAGAAGAGGGAACAGGGATCGTTCAAAGTCTGCTCTTCACAACAAATGTTTGTGGAAGTGTATCATGGCACGAACAAAGAGATTTCTGACGACCTCAGAAAAAGAGCTGTTGATGCTCATCAGGCTGGAAAAGGTTACAAAACCATCTTTAAAGAGTTTGGACTCCACCCATCCCCAGTCAGAGAGATTGTGTAGAATAGAAAGAGGAGGAAATCAAGACCATTGTTACTCTCCCCAGGAGTGGTCGAAACAACAAAGGATCACTCCAAGACCAAGGCCGGTAATAGTTGTTGGTGAGGTCACAAAGGACCCCAGGGTAACTTCTAAGCAACTGAAGGCCTCTCTCACATTTGGCTAATGTATAATGTTCAATTGAGTCCACCATCAGAAGAACACTGAACAACAATGGTGTGCATGGCAGGGTTGCAAGGAGAAAGCCACTGCTCTCCAAAAAGAAAATGTTGCTAGTCTGAAGTTTGCTAAAGATCATGTGGGACAAGCAGAAGGCTATTGCTAAGAATGTTTTGTGGACAGATGAGACCAAAACAGAACTTTTGTTTTAAGAAAAGTGTTATGCTTGGAGAGAACGAAACACTGCATTCCAGCATAGAACCTTATCCCATCTGTGAAACATGGCAGTGGTAGTATCATCATTTGGGTTTGTTTTGCTGCATCTGGGCCAGGACGGCTTGCTATCATTGGATGGAATAATGAATTCTGAATTAATATCAGAGAATTCTAAAGGAAAATGTCAGGACATCTGTCCATGAATCTGAATCTCCCAGAGAAGGTGGTTCATGCAGCAAGACAAAACGCCCCTAAGAACACAAGTGGTTCTACCAAAGAATGCTTAAGGAAGAAGTTCATGTTTTGGAATGACCAAATCAAAATCCTGACCTTAATGGGAATCCAAATGTTGTGAAGGACCTGAAGTGCGAGCAGTTAATGTGAGGAAAACCCACCAACATCCCAGAGTTGAAGCTGTGTACTGTTAAAATGGAGGAATGGGCTAAATAAAATTCCTCCAAGCCAGTGTGCAGGACTGATCAACAGTTACAGGAAACACTTAGTTGCAGTTATTGCTGCACAGGGGGGGTCACACCAGATACTGAAAGCAAAGGTTCACGTACTTTTGCCATTCACTAATATGTGATATTGGATCATTTTTCTCAATAAATAAATGACCAAGTATAATATTTTTGTGTCATTCTTTTAACTGGGTTCTCTTTGTCTACTTTTAGGACTTCTGTGAAAATATGATGATGTTTTAGGTCATATTTATGCAGAAATATAGAAAATTCTAAATGGTTTATAAACTTTCAAGCACCACTGTATGCCGCTTGGTTATTTTACATGACAGAGTGGGGCTTCTGATGAATAACAGCAAAGTCTGTTCACTCCGCCGCCATCTTGGTAATATCGCCAGGGCAGTTATTTCCAGCCAAACAAGACCAGTCTCCTATCTCTTTGAATGGGGAGAGACATATACCTAGCGGGTAAGGTACTGGACTATTGACCAGAAGGTCCAGGGTTCAAATCCCACCTCTGCCAAGCTGCCACTGTTGGGTCCTTGAGCAAGGCCCTTAACCCACAATTGCTTGGATTGTAAGACTGAATTGTAAGTCGCTCTGGATAAGGGTGTCTGCTAAATGCTGCAAATGTAAATATTTAGAATTGCTGGTATAATTTCACAAAAGTGATATAACTTTTGATATAGCATTTTTAAGCTTATCCTGCCTAGTGTGCATGCAGATCCTGCCATTTCAAAGGGTCCAAGACTTGCTGCCCCCCAACTGGTATTTGCTAATATGCTGGTTGGTTCTTTCTAATGACAGGGCAGGCTTCTGTACTACAGTCCCATTCATATTTCAACCAGTTACCAGTTTCCTCCTTATATAACATCTCTGATAACAGACAGGGGCTGTACATCATCTGGCGTTGCAAAGTTTAAGGTAGGATTAAAGTGCCACCTACCGACGGTCTGAAACATGGCGGCTTGTCACTACTGGCAAGACATTTGTCACATTTTAAGCTTGGTGAGAGCGAGAGGTGAGGTTGGCTACTATTTGAGGTAAAGTGCATGGGGGGCTATACATTTTTATTTTATGAATAAATTCAAAACATCATTCAATTCAAAACGCTACTCTGCGTTTTCTTGGTTGCTATTGGATGCATATCTGACCAACTAACCAATCAAAACTGCTCATTAGAATGAATTCTGTCAATCTGTTTGCCTGCCCCTTTGGATCATATTGTGAAGGGTTCTGTAACGTGAGTCTAAAAACAAACAGATAAGAAAACTGACCAGTCAGAGTTATGATTTTCACTACAGGAGCTAGCCCATAACCTGTCTAACCCTCTTCAGCAAACTGAAAAAGGTGCTACATATTTGTCATTCATAATTAAACGTCACTGTCTAGGCGCATGCTAATTTGGCCTGATAATGTCAAAATGCGACTAGCAAGGAAACTTCATCAAATTCAGCAAAAGTCTACTTAAAAAGTAGTAGAGCATTTTATGAATGGTTAAGCAGAAGGGGTACCCACTACGCACTGCACGCCACTGGTTTAACACCATCATTAACATAAATTTATAAGCTTACCTGAGGAGTTTCGAAGAACATCTCTCTCTCGTCAACAGTTATCTTGTAGGTGCTGGGTTGTGGCGCTCCAAAGAAGATGATATGTTCATACTGGAAGGTCTCGAGGGGCTTGGGTTCACCTCTCTTGTACACAGACACATTCTCTGCACTCACTCCAAGCCATAAGTCATGAGGGAAGCCTCCTTCTTTACACTGTAGAGAGACACATAACTTGCTGTCAGCTCCATAATTGTATATGGTCATTATATCATTGCTAAAACAACAAAATCTAATGGTGGCCTAAGACTTTTTCCCAGTAGTGTATTTACTATTATATTGACTAATATAAACTACTATTAATTTTAAGCATATGTTAAACATGTCTTAACTGATCATTCACAACTGGGGTAAGTGAACACCTGTGCAAGTAGTATTTTTCACTGTACTACTCCTTCAGTCCTGATATAAAGGAAAAAATACACAATAGCCACATAGCAGGTTGATTTCTGTACTTGAAATGAGCCTCACCTCAACGTCAAACAGTGTGGATCCATAGCCTGGCCACTCTTTGATTATAGTCATGTATTTGAGCATGGCCTGGTGTTGGGGCATTCCCTGGAGGCGATTCCATTTCTCCAACACACTGGTTAGCGTGGCCGACATCTCCTCCTTGACGAACATCTCCAACATCTGCTCCTCCTCCCGCTGCTTCTTCAGTGAGCCGGTTTTAAAGCTGCGTCTTAATGTGCCATCCAGTAAGCTGGTCCTTTTCCTTTCTAGAGTGTGACCTCCTGCACCTACTCCTGTGACTCCTGAAGCTCCCGAGCCTCCCACTTTGGTAGAGTGGATGATGCGAGTGCGGAGGCGTCCCACTGGGTACACGCTGCTTAGGCTCCATGGGGTACGTGCCACGTCTCCATGAATGTACTGCAGCCGAAGGGCAGCCAGGTGCTGCAGTGTCTCTTCAGGGGCTGGAAAGTGGCCACTGATAAGACTCTCATGAGCCTGAAAGAAGAGTAAAAGAGAACAATACATACAGTACTCATATACAAAATACTCACTCGGTTTCCATACCTAATTAATCCAATTCAGGGTCAAGTAGGCCAAGGCTAACTGGCAGCACTGGTGCACAAGGCGGGAGCCACCCATGAACAGGACACAAGTCCACTGCAGGCGCCATTGCCAATAATCTTGCTATGGTATCAAGTATAAATTACCTGTTCAAACATGAAGGCAAACTCCACCCCTTCTTTAGGCATGCTGTCTACATCAAGGAAGCAATACAGTTTAAAATAAAGCCGCCAGGGTCCTTCCTCCTCCTCTTCGTCACTTCCTGCCAGTCTGCAAGTGGAAGTCATTTCGTAAATACATACAGACAAGCTACGTGCAGTCTATCAAACAATGTTAAGTATTTAATATACATACAGTAAGTCATGTCACTCATCCTTGAGGACCTGTTCACATTAGATCATTTACATATGTCACTTCCTTAATAGGATTATAATTTGATTATTTTGCTGACTCCAATCATTTGGATATGTCGTTGCAGATAGAGCAGAAAGTCTCCTGTCCTCTGGTACCACGCCATATGGTTATGTCCCTGACATCTTTGTGTATCATTCACTGGAACAGGGATTTAACGGCCACCTGTCACTTTGACGCCCTCTAGTGTAAGCCTATGGAGTCTGTTTTTAGTTAGATATTTTCAGTTTTTTAATACAAATTGCATACAAGTTTCTGGTTGTATTCTAATAAAGAAACTAATAATCATTATATATTGTCATTATACCATTGCTAAAACAATGGTACATTAAATCTAATGGTGGCCTAAGACTTTTGCACAGTACTTAGTGTATTAATATACTGCATATCATATAGCAAAGCTACATTGGATACTGTAGTGTACCAGGTGTTGACCAAATTTATAAGATACTGCAGTGTTTCACATTTATTTAATACTAATGACGAACACCGAGACATATAGTTTCTGTTTTTTCTGACTATTTAAGATGAGTAATATAAATTCAATGTAAAATTACATGCGACGCATTGATTCACTCAGCCCATCCTTACCCCATGCACTCTCCGGTGTGTTGTGTTGCATAGAGCAGGACTTCACATGCGATGTGTCAACTTTCCTCAAATAGAAACTGATCTACAACTACGCAGATCCAGAGCATGTGATGCACCTGAGTGGTAAGACCTACTCATCATCATCATCTCGGTGCTCATAAGGAGCACCACACCAGCCAAATGATGCTCAGCATTCAGTCTGCTCATACGTGAACACTGTGAAATGTCATTAATACAACCTTCACCAGAGGCTGCGCTGTTAGTTGTGTTATTCCAACTGCTTTACTACAACTAATGTATATGGAAAGGTAATATATGGATTAAGTAGGTTAAATGCCTTAATAATAATGATATGATCTGATCACAGACTTAAATGCCTGTATTTCTCTTCCTTACAGCTTATTTTATGTTTGTTGTCGTACATTTTTTGGGTTATTTTTGGGACCATGTGTTTACCTCTCAAATTTGGCAAGTACATCTGCTACAATGACACGGCTCTCAATGGCCCGACTCTCCACCTTGTTGTGTTCAAACAGAGAGAACAAGTTCCGGCTGTTATCCATCGCCAGGCCTCTGATCAGTTTCTCCACCACCTGCACATACACACAAATCACTAAACACTCCACTGCATTCAGCACGCCATTGTATTTGATGATGCCCAAAAGGAGAGTTCTTTTCACTTGCTTTTGGTAAGGAGGAATTAAAAACAGTGACACTCCGGTACAACTGCCTTACTCACCTCTCCTGCGGTTGTGTGGGAGTTGATGGAGATCTTACAGGATCCTCCTCCATGGCAGTACACAGTAGTGCTCATTTCCTGTCTGGTCAGCAGGGCGGCGATCTCCTCCTGAGAGGGCACAAACTCCCTGGTTTTGGTCTTCTTTAGAGACTCACCGATGAAGTGGGCATATTTTTCAATGTCAGTGCCTTGGTAACGCTCCCTCACCCTGTGAATTATCATTATATCGTTAGTGACAAGTCACAAGCACATTGCACTACTGCCAAATAACATGATATTTTGAAAAGGTTCTTTCTACAATAGTTCACTATTGTTTACACAGAAGCATGAAGTATTGTAGCGGCTTTAGACTATTATGCTGATAATCAGATATGTGATATATGACTTATACAGTGGTATCTCGGTTCTCTTACATTAACCTACAGTTGGCCAAAATCATTACCACAAAGCTGATTTTATAATGAAGTCTTAAAAATCACATGTAATGTAGTAGGTAATGGATTGGAAGTGAAAGCAAAACACTTACTTTATTGATGAACTCCCGGGCACCAGCACAGCTGCTAAGCTAACTGCAGCCTGTGTTCTGGAGCATTCAATTCCTGTTTTGTTATCAGTTGGACCTTATAAACTAACCTTTTTAGGGCCCATGGAGACTTATTTGCTCTAAGATGCTCTGTAGATGCAAAAAATACCTGATAAAAGATCTTCTCTGAGGGCTATTGAATTGTGAATTGTGAATCATGAATCGTGAATCGAGTTTCGGCTGAACGAGTTGCGAGGCCCCAATGCCCCAAGTACTGAGCAAACAACGAGAACCGAGACAAGTTTTTCTAGTAAAAATGGTGAGAGAACTGAATTTGATGAGTTCTGAGGTGGTTGAGAACCAAGGTACCACTGTATATGCATATCAGTTCATGCTTTTCTTTTATTGAGGGAGTGACCTCTGTACTTCTTGGGAGAATCAGGGCCTAACTATCAGTTTTGGTGAGACCAATTCCTGAGGATTCAAGTGAGCTTGTTGGTATGAAGGGAGCAGAGGTTTGAAGAGGTACAAAAGGGAAATGTAAAATTAACATTTAACATAGGCTAGAGATATGGACATATTTTCTGGTATGAATGGGCAGGTGGGTAAGCACAATTCTGGATAGCCGCATATGTTACTCTAAAAGCTCTTTTGCATTAATGCCGCCATCACAGAAGTGTAAAATATTCTTAATTTCTATTACCACAACCCCATACCATGACAGAGTGGCTTTTGGACTTGTTGCTGATAACAGTCTGAATGGTCTTTTTCGTCTTTGGTCCAAAGCACACAGTGTTCATTTCTTCCAAAAAAAGATCTGGAATACTGATTCTTCTGACCACAATACACATTTCCACTGTGTGACGGTCCATCCCAGATGCGTCTGAGCCCATAGAAGTCGAGACTAGTTCTGGACATGGTTAACATAAGGATTCTCTTTTGCACAGTAAAGTTTTAAGTGCCATTGATGAATTGTAAATGTATTGTGGTGCTTGATAAAGGTTTGATAAAGTAATCCTTTGCCCATGTGGTTCTATCAGCTATTGATGAATGACGGTTCTTTGATGCAGTGCCATCTGAGGAATCGGAGATTACTCCTCTTCAGTTTAGGCTTGTGCCCTTGCACTTTACACACTGAACTCCCTCCATATTCCTTTTATTGTTTAATATTATACATTGTAGAGGGAAAAATATGCAAATTCCTTCCAGTCTTTCATTGAGGAACATTGTTTTCATTTCAATAATTTTCTCACAGATCTGTTGACAAACTGGAGATCCTCTGCCCATTTTTGATACTCAAAGATTTTTCGTGGATACTGCCTTTGTACTAAATCATAATTGCAATCACCTGTTGACATTACCTATTTGAAATCACAGCATTAGTTTTTGTCCTCATTACTACCCCAAAATGGCACTTGTCCCAACTTTTTTTGGAATGTGTTGCAGACCTGAAATGCAGTACTGGATGTCTGTTAACAAATGCAATGCAGACAAAACATGAAATACGTTGAGTTCATACTGTCTGCAATGAAATAAAAGTCAAACTAAATGTTAGAAATACTGCATATTTTTTTAATTTGCATTTTACACACTGTACCAACTTTTTCTGATTTGGGGTCCTTATCATACTATAAACATGTATTATGTTACTGTTACTTCATCCAGAGTTCAGTGCAGAACCTATAGATAGCATTGTGACTGTGCAGCTAAATGAGAGCATGACCGTTACCTCTTGAGATGAAAGCGCAGGTAGCGTAAAATGGCCCGACTAGGCAGGAACGTGCAGCTCATACAGGTAAGGAGGTGCCAGTGAGCGCGATTGGCGGGGCTGTTGGGCTGAGGCACATGATTGGTCTGTTTGATCAGCTGACAGTAGACCTCGTCTCGAAGTGGCTTCAGGTCATGGCAGGTCTGCAAGATACCCTGGATGATGGCCAGCGGGTCTGAGACAATCTCCATCTCCTGCAGCGAATTGAAGATCTTCACTGCCTCATCTTGAAGGCTACCATAACCCTTCTTCTTTTGCACTGATAAACAGGGAGACAGGGAAAAAGAAATAGAGACGGACGTTTAGGATGGACGGTAGGATTAAAAATGAGTGCGAACCGTGAAAACAAAAGAATAAGGGATTGAGGACCCGTTCAGAGTGTGTGCACAGCGTGAGTCATGTACTCTCTGAGACGCGCAGACGCAGAACGGCACGCAGCGTCAGCCGGCGAGGGGAAGAGAAAGCGGAAGCGATCATTCAGAGGCCAAGTCAAGTCAAGTCAAGTCAGATTTATTTATATAGCGCTTTTTACAATGGAGCATTGTCTCAAAGCAACTTTACAGGTTTAGATTATCTCCTAATAACTACGTCCAATCTCAAATTGAGCAAGCCTAGGGCGACAGTGGCAAGGAAAACTCCCTAAGTTCTAGAAGAAACCTTGGGAGGACCAAGACTCAAAAAGGGACCCAATCTAATTGCGCGTCATAGATGATAAAACAAAGAACGAAACTAAAGTCATGGAGTCATAGTTCAAATAAAATGTGAAATATGCACATCAACATTAAGTGGCCTGGGTATGATGGGGCTGGAGCTGATGATGGAAGCAGCTTGAATGAAGCTGCAGCAGATGAACATCATGTGTGGGGCTGGAACTGGTACCGGAACACAGCTCCGAGAGAAAACAGAAAATGAAATTAGTTATTAATTAAGAGCACAGTGTCTATTAACAATCACAGATTCCATGTGTAGCATGAGACCCCGGCAGCATTAGCTATAGCAGCATAGCTAGAAAGAGGAGAACTGGTAGGTAACACAGCCAAGAAGGATCACATGAGACATCGGCAACCCCACGGGAGGCAGAAAACAGCAACCCAACGTCTCTGATCACCATCACACACTCTTTGACTGTGAACCCCCAGCTCTGCCCTTAGTCCAAGGCAAGGATGCACAAGTCAAGATCAAGAAGACTGAAGCCCAGTTCAGCCAGACCGCCCACTCGACACTCCCGGCTAATGGACAAGGCAGGCAGGCCAGACATGACTCCAGACTCCGGCCTCAGTGACCCAAGCCATGCATCCCAGTATAAATCTAGTCAAATGCCTGCGTAAATAAGTATGTCTTTAGCCTAGACTTAAAATTTTGGAGAGTTTCTGAGTCTTGAACTAAAGTGGGTAGTTTATTCCATAGTTGGGGGGCCATGTATGAGAAAGCCTTTCCCCCTGCTGTGACTTTTTTAATTCTAGAAACTAAAAAAAGTCCTGTACCCTGCGAACGAAGTAGACGAGCTGGATTGTAAAACTCTAAGAGTTCACTCAGATAATGTGGGGCCAGGCCATGTAGAGCTTTATAAGTTATAAGAATATTTTGTAATCGATGCGGAATTTAACTGGTAACCAGTGCAGTGATGATAGAACAGGAGTGATATGATCAAATTTTCTAGTTCGAGTTAGCACTCGGGCAGCTGCATTCTGAACTAACTGAAATTTATTTATAGATTTACTAGAGCATCCAATAAGTAAGGCATTACAGTAATCCAACCTTGAGGTTATAAACGCATGAACAAGTTTCTCTGCATCGTTAAAAGTGAGGCTATTTCTAAGTTTAGCAATATTACGTTTTTGAAAGAAAGCAATTCGAGTGATCCTGCTAATGTGAGCATCAAAGGAGAGATCTGAATCAAATGTGACCCCAAAGTTTTTTACAGATGGACTGGGCAATACTGGACAGCCATCTAGATTTAGGATAGATGTAGCCAACCTGTCTCTCACAGCCTTGGGTCCCACTAATAGAACCTCAGTTTTATCTGAGTTAAGTAAGAGAAAATTAAATAACATCCAATCTTTTATTTCTTTACACAGTCCTCAATTTTGTTGATTGTAAGGCTGTCATTAGGTTTGGCTGATATGTACAGCTGTGTATCATCTGCATAGCAGTGGAAACTAATGCCATGTTTGCGAATAACTGAGCCTAGTGGCAGCATGTACAGAGAGAATAAAAGCTGGCCAAGCACTGACCCCTGAGGCATGCCATACTTCACTTTTGAGAGCTTAGACCTTAGATTATTTATATGAACTGGTACCGGTCAGTTAAGTAGGATTTAAACCAAGAAAGTGCTGATCCCTTAATACCTACAGTATTTTCTAGTCTATTTAGTAAAACATCATGATCTATAGTGTCAAATGCTGCACTTAAATCTAACAGAACAAGAAATTAAAAACATCCCTTATCTGAGGACATTAACAAGTCATTTAGTACCCTAATTAATGCTGTTTCAGTACTATGATGCCAGACTGAAATGTTTCATAAATTTCCTTCCTTTGGAGGTAACTGCAGAGCTGCTAATAGACGGCTTTTTCTAAGATCTTTTACAGAAATGGTAGATTTGAAATTGGTCTAGAATTAGATATCACACAAGGGTCAGGATTGGCTTTTTTTAATCAGTGGTTTGATAACGGCACACTTAAAGGATTTGGGCACATAACCAAAGGTAAGGGATGAATTTAAAATAACTAACACTGGCTCTATAACATAGGTATATTGTTTGAGTAGAACGTTAGGAATGGATCTAACAACAGTTGGATGACTTTAGACAGCTTATCATCGGATAGTTCAGTATTAGTAATTGGGGTAAAAGATTCTAATCTTGATTTACGGCTAATTGAACAGATGTCTTCACTAGTGCTGCATCTGGAAGGTTGCTGAACAGTTTGGTGATGTGATGAGCATTGAGTTTTATGCCTAATGTTTTCTATCTTATCATTAAAGAAAGTCATGAAATCATTACTGTTAAAATTACACATTCAGAGGCGATCGCTAAAGGAACGCAAAATAAACGTGTGACAGCTTTCCCTACGCCATATCTAATCCATAGCAACAGGTTACCTCGCGCCACCTGATGCTACGAGAACTGAGCCCCTAAACGGACTCTGTCCGTCCACTCTCCCTAACCAACAGAAAAAACACAAGAAAGTGCGGAAGCTCTTTAAAGAATGAGAGACGGGTGAGGTCTCAAGTCAACGTGCTGCAAT
The DNA here is from genome assembly GCA_025084515.1 of Ancistrus triradiatus. Taxonomy (NCBI): domain Eukaryota; kingdom Metazoa; phylum Chordata; class Actinopteri; order Siluriformes; family Loricariidae; genus Ancistrus; species Ancistrus triradiatus. The sequence continues at coordinate 377,838 of JAJAGP010000486.1, read as the reverse complement.
GAGAAGCGATCGCAATACAAGAAGCCAGAGTGATGAGAGGGGCGATCCGCGGAGCATAGAACGAGGGTGGAACACTGTCAGCAGGAAAGGGAGCTCTTAAATAACGCCGCTGATGACAATCGTGCCGCAATCAATGAGCGCATGCACGATCGCGTGCACTGTTTGGATCCCGGTAAAATAGCCAAGTCTGCACTGCCATCTAGTGTCCGCTTGGGGGACATCCACACAGTGCTGGGGGTCGTTACAAAAAGTATTTAGTCAGCCACTGGTTGTGCACCTTCTCCTACTTAGAAAGATGACAGAGGTCTGTAATTTTTATCATAGGTACACTTCAACTATGAGAGACATAATGAGAAAAAAAAATCCAGGAAATCACATTGTAGGATTTTTAAAGAATTTAATTGTAAATCATGGTGGAAAATAAGTATTTGGTCAATAACAAAAGTTCAACTTAATACTTTGTAACATAATCTTTGTTGGCAATTACAGACGTCAAACGTTTCCTGTTAGTCTTCACCAGGTTTGCACAACCTGTAGCTGGTATTTTGGCCCATTCCTCCATGCAGATCTCCTCTAGAGCAGTGATGTTTTGGGGCTGTCGCTGGGCAACACAGTTTCAACTCCCTCCACAAATTTTCTATGGGGTTGAGGTCTGGAGACTGGCTAGGCCACTCCAGGACCCTGAAATGCTTTTTACAGAGAGACACTCTTTCGTTGCCCGAGCGGTGTGTTTGGGATCATTGTCATGCTGGAAGACCCAGCCACGTTCCATCTTCAATGCTCTCACTGATGGAAGGCGGTTTTGGCTTCTCACAATACTATGGCCCCGTTCATTCTTCCCTTAACACGGATCAGTCGTCATGATCCCATTTGCAGAAAAACAGCCCCAAAGCATGATGTTTCCACCACAATGCTTCACAGTAGGTATGGTGTTCTTGGGATACAGTTCCACTCCATAACAGTCCACGACACGACTGCAAACTAATGCGATCGCACTTGTGGCAAGACCAAGTGTCTAACCAGACCACACCTGTAATCATTCGCATATCTGCCTGAGACACAACTGCATGCCAAATTTTGTAGCAGTCTGACATTTCTTTTTGTGTGTATATCGTATTTAACTTTGCTCTCTACAAAAGGTGTGTTTAGTTCATTTCATGTACATTCTTAACAAAGCTTAATTTACCCATGGTGGCCAAACTTTTACAAAATACTGTGTATATGCTATATGAAGATGCACATGCAAGCCCATGTCTTAATTTAATTTTAAATAGTTTTAGTATTATGCCACTGACATTTATCAGCATCTATGCTAAGTTTCTTGCCAGCTTTGCTATTTCTAGTATTATCACTTCAGAAGGAGTCAGTGAAGACAATTATCAGTGCGATAATGGGAGCTCCTCTATGATAAATCCTAAGTCCAAAGAAAAGTACCAACCAGCACTTTGGGAAATGACAAATGAGATATATGATAGGAGCAGACAGACTAAAGGCAAAACAAAATATTTGCCAGTGTCCCAAGTAAACTTACTATATAGTATGTTAAATAAGTACACCACCATCGTTAGTGTTACTATGTTGAACATGCTATTTAATAAGTAGTGTGACACTTGAGATTCAGCCTTATACATGTCAGCAACACCTCCAAGTATGCTCTTTAGCTGGATGTCATTAGACATGCAAACAATTTTTCATTCTTTTAATTCGACATTTTGATATTTTGTAGATTGAGTCGTATAGTGTGATTTCAACGTGTATTGTGTGCTGCTTTATATTTACTTACAGGTATCGTTGATTTCCCCATAAGGCAGAGGTAGAAGGGGCGAGTGCAAGGGATGCTGGGTATATCTGAGAATAGGGTTTCTGCGATACATCTGTTCTACTGCCTCCGAGTTAACACTGTTCTCCTACACATGGATCAAGATAAAAAGAGATTAAAGGAGATTACACCAGTAAAAAGTCAACTGGATCTGATACCCTGTTACACTAAACCTGTAAACACAAAGCCCTCACTTTGATATTTGATTAAAATTATAAACAGATGTCACCCACAAGTAAAAGTATTTTTCAAATGTATTCATTAAACATTGTGAAGTATACTGCACAAATACAGTGGGGCAAAGAAGTATTTAGTCAGCCACTGATTGTGCAAGTTCTCCTACTTAGAAAGATGAGAGAGGTCTGTAATTTTCATCATAGGTACACTTCAACTATGAGGGACAAAATGTGAAAAAAAAAATCCAGAAAATCACATTGTAGGATTTTTAAAGAATTTAATTGTAAATTATAGTGGAAAATAAGTATTTGGTCACCCACAAACAAGCAAGATTTCTGGCTCTCACAGACCTGTAACATTTTCTTTAAGAAGCTCTTCTGTCCTCCACTTGTTACCTGAATTAATGGCACCTGTTTGACCTCGTTATCTGTATAAAAGACACCTGTCCACAGCCTCAAACAGTCAGACTCCAAACTCAACCATGGCCAAGACCAAAGAGCTGTCAAAGGACACCAGGAAGAAAATTGTAGACCTGCACCAGGCTTGGAAGAGTGAATCCACAATAGGCAAGCAGCTTGGTGTGAATAAGTCAACTGTGGTAGCAATTGTAAGGAAATGGAAGACATACATTGATAATCTCCCTCGATCTGGGGCCCCACGCAAGATCTCATGCCATGGGGTCAAAATGATCATGAGAACGGTGAGCAAAAATCCCAGAACTACACGGAGGGACCTGATGAATGACCTGCAGAGAGCTGGGACCAAAGTAACAAAGGCTACCATCAGTAACACACTACGGTGAGAGGGATCTTGCAGTGCCAGACGTGTCCCCCTGCTTAAGCTAGTACATCTTCAGGCCCGTCTGAAGTTTGCCAGAGAGCATATGGATGATCCAGAAGAGGATTGGGAGAATATCATGTGGTCAGATGAAACCAAAATAGAACTTTTTGGTAAAAACTCAACTCGTCGTGTTTGGAGGAAGAAGAATGCTGAGTTGCATCCCAAGAACCCCATACCTACTGTGAAGCATGGGGGTGGAAACCTCATGCTTTGGGGCTTGTTCTGCAAATGGGACAAGACGACTGATCCGTGTTAAGGGAAGAATGGACGGGGCCATGTATCGTGAGATTTTAAGCCAAAACCTCCTTCCATCAGTGAGAACATTGAAGATGGAACGTGGCTGGATCTTCCAGCATGACAATGATCCCAAACACACCACTCGGGAAACGAAGGAGTAGCTCCGTAAAAAGCATTTCAAGGTCCTGGAGTGGCCTAGCCAGTCTCCAGACCTCAACCCCATAGAAAATTTGTCCGTGTTGCCCAGCGACAGCCCCAAAACATCACTGCTCTAGAGGAGATCTGCACTGCTCTATAGAAGAAACGTTTGACCTCTGTCATTGCCAACAAAGGTTATGTTACAAAGTATTGAGTTGAACTTTTGTTATTGACCAAATACTTATTTTCCATCATAATTTACTATTACATTCTTTAAAAATTCTACAATGTGATTTCCTAGATGTTTTTTTCTAATTTTGTCTCTCATAGTTAAAGTGTACCTATGATGAAAATTACAGACCTCTCTCATCTTTGTAAGTAGGAAAACTTGCATTAATACTTTTTTACCCCACTTTATGTTTCACCCAAGTCAGAATGCAGGATGTGTCTCTGAGCAAATATAGTGGCAATGTATTTAATTTTTGGCTGAAATGGAGTTTGACCAGCCAGTCATTTGTACCTTGATGTCTCTGATGAGCTGCTGAGTGGGTGTCTCAATGGGCACCTTGTTCTCAATGACCCCCTGGATGGCAGATACCCATCTCATGGCCTCGTTCAGAAGCTTGGTGTAGAGCCGGTATGAATGCTTCCTCCCATGAACTATGATGTTCCAGTAACCTACAATGTAAAACAATGTACATATTTTACCAATGAATAAAGCACAACTTTGAAACATGTCTCGGCTACACTCACAGGCAGCACAATGAAGCAAAACTGCAAAATCAAGGTCATACCACTCAATGGTAACGGCTTCAAACAGTTGAAAAGTAGTAGTTGAAAATGGTTTCCCAGTTAGATTGTGCTTAATGTGAGACCAAATTTTCTCTGTTTACCAACTGATGACTAATCTTTTAATAAAACGACACAAAATATGTTTTGGAAGCTGTTGAACACCCAGCCATGTTAGTTTCAGTTTTACATCAAACATTTAAAATTTGTGTACAAGAAGACGAAGTGAATTTCCCCATTTCCAGCTTTTTCTCCCCAACAGTTGGGACTGTTGTAGCCTAGCGGTTAAGGTACTGGACTATGGACCACAAGGTCCAGGGTTCAAATCCCACCTCTGCCAAGCTGCCACTGTTGGGTCCTTGAGCAAGACCCTTAACCCACAATTGCTTGGATTGTAAGACTGTATCAATTGTAAGTCGCTCTGGATAAGGGCGTCTGCTAAATGCTGTAAATGTAAATGTAAATGTAACAGTTCACTGCACCAATAAGCAGTGATGAGCAAATGGTGCCACAAGTCTCAAGAGTGTATTTTCTTAGTGCATGTTAAGCTTCTAACGAATGATTTGTTGTTAGGATCATTAAAAGCTTATATTTTGCAATTTTAGGTTCGATTCTATGAGATTCCAAATTAGTACTTTGTTACAGGCAGCTACATTTTGGAGGGTAAACCAGTTATTTAATGGATACAATACTTATAGACTGTGCAAATATAAACTGCAATGAAAATTCATGTGTGCTACAAAGGACTAATTAAAGTGACCAACACTGATCAGCCATAACATTAAAACCACCTGCCTAATATTGTGTAGGTCCCCCTCATGCCACCAAGGCTCTGACCCTATGAGGCATGGACTCCACAAGACATTTGAAATTGTCCTGTGTTATCTGGCACAAACGCGTTAGCAGCAGATCCTTAGTAATACTGGTAAGTTGCAAGGTGGAGCAGACAGGATTGTCCATCAGTTATTGCACTGTGGCAGGGCACATTATCCTGAAGAAAGACGCCACTGCCATTAGGGAATACCACTGCTATGAAGGGGTGAACTTGGTCTGCAACAATATTTAGGCTTTTGGTATATGTCATAAGAACATACACATGAACGGCAGGATCCAAGGCTTCCCATTTCCAAGAGCATCATACTGCCAATGTTATTCACTTCACCTGTCAGTGGTTTTAATGTTATGGCCAGTAAGTGTATATAGTCAAAACTTTGTGGACATGTGAACATGCAAAAATTACATACATTCTCTTGAGATTCAGGACATGGACAAATTCCCCGAGATTTTCCTTTAGAATTTGCTGGTATAATTGAAAATTCCTTGTTTCATTAATGATCGCAAGCTTTCCTGGCCCAGATGCAGCAAAACCATGTTACTTCCACGACCATGTTTCACAAATGAGACAAGGTTCTTATGCTGGAATGCAGTGTTTTCCTTTCTCCAGATATAATGCTTTATACCAAAAGTAGTGGTTTTCTCCTTTCAACCTTGCCATGCGTACCATTGTGGTTCAGTGTTCTCCTCATGAGAGACTCATGAACATTAATATAATGTGAGAGAGTCATTTAGTTGCACAGAAGTTACCATGGGTTCCTTTGTTACCATGCAGACAATATGTTGTTCTTGAAGTGATATTTGTTAGTCAACCACTCTGGAGAAGGGTAACAATGGTCTCAATTTTCCTCCATTTGTACACAATCTGACTGTGGATTGGTGGCATCAAAAGTCTTTAGAGATGGCTCTCTAACTTTTACAACCTGATAAGCGCCACCAATTCTTTTGCTGTAGTACTCTGTAGTCTCCTTTTTTCATGACATGATTCACTTCCAGAAACATGTGTTGTGAAAATAAGAGTATGACAAATCCCTGGTCGTTAAATTCAAGAGGGTGCTTAATTACACGTGATTTCCATCCCATTAACAGTTAATTATTAATTTCGAATCAGTTTCCTAAAAAAATAAATTACCAAGTCTCATTTGTTTTACTGGGTTCTCTTTGTCTACTTTTAGGACTTGTATAAAAATCGGTCATATTTAATGCAGAAATACAGAGAGTTCTAAAGGGTTCACAAACTTTGAAATACAACGGTATGTAGGAGCTGAATTGGACAACGTGTGACAAGCCTCCAAATAATTTCTAAGACTTTTGAAAGATGGAAAGTGCAGTCTCTCAGCCTTGGTATTCTGCTCATATAGTTTATTAATATAAATGATAATAGAATTTTTATTATTTGAATTGCCTACACATATAATATTGGACACAAAGGAAACAAACAGGCTTCTCCACAGTTAAAGTCCATTGTGCTTCCTGAGCCATGTTTTTCGATTAGCTCACCTGTCTCTTTGAAGACTTTCTCATCAGGCTGAACCACAGAGCAGAGGCTATTCAGAACCAGTGTGCCCATCTTGGACGTGCTGCGTTCGGCAGACTTGTAATAGTCCAGAGAGTTGTTGGTGAGAACGAACCAGCGCTTCTTCAGCTTCAGTGCGCTGCTCTTGGCTCCCATCTTCACCTCTTTGTGCAGCCAACCTGGGAAGCATCAAATTGATGCATAATCCGTCAAACTTATAATGTTAGAAGGATACAACAAAAAAAAAAACAGTTCTCGGAACATTGCTACATGGCTCAAGTTTGCAAAACATATATCTGTAGGTACCACAAGGCTTCTGGGACAATGTTCTATGGACAAATGCTTAACTTTGTGTCAAAAAGTACAATGCTATGTAAATGACTCCAACCAACACAAAAAACCCCACCCAACTGTGAAGTACGACTCACGATTCACCCTAGCCCTTGCTCAGGGAAAATCTCATATTTATTGATTTATTGATATATATTTATTTATTTTTCTTTATTATTAGATCTACAGTACTGTATTCTTAGTACAAATAAGATCCCATGGGTCCTAAAATGGTTAGTAATGTCAGCCAACCAAAAGGAAAACTGACTTTCAGGCTGAACAGTTAGCATTAGCAGTGTTTTGCTTTTACTTTCCCCTTTCAATCTCACTACATTACATGAGATTTTTCAACACTTTATTATAAAATAAGCTTTGTGTTAATGATTTTGGCCACCTGTAGGTTAAAGTAAGTGTTAATGTGTAACAGGCTGGGCAGTATACTGGTTCAACCAGTACAGCAGTGTTAATTTACCGTACGGTATGAATTTTTCATATACCTCTATACCTGTGCATAGCAGAAACACAGCCCTAACAAATACAAATAGCAAATTATATAATATTTTTTGCCGCCACGAGCACTGCTGAGCTCTGAGTAGCACCACATCACCGAACAGCATGCTGGGTAAAGCTTGCTAGCAAGGTAGCATAACATATATCACAGCCTAGAAACAGAAATGGATTATAAAGTGAGATTGGAAGAAATACATTATGAACGCAGTAACTGGAGACTGATTCAGAGTAATGATTAACTCACAGAATTCGGGGTATGTCTTACTGAGAGCGAAAATACATCAGCCAAAACTAGGTACCTCTCTCTTTTAAACTCTGTCTTTAAGACACGTTAAGACGTTGCAGATTGCACAATAAAATCTGTTTACAATCTGTTTCGGCTGTGTTTTGAGTGCTAGTTAGCTAGTCAACGAGATAGTCTACCTAAATACCGCATTACTGATTGATGGACTAGGGACACTAATAAGAACTGTGTTATCCATTTTGAACACAACCATGTCTCCAGATTTAACTGCATATGCAGAGTTTGACAAAACAAGCAAAGTCAAAGAGGCTAAAGCTAGCAACAGCACAGATTCAGGCACATCACAAACCAAAAGCCCTTGCTATCTTGTTTTAATGGAGCATTCTGTGAATCTCTAATAAATAAACAAATACACACACACACACACATATGTACGTTATTACTTACGGGAAAAAATTGCTTGGTACTTGTTGTTTTTAGTATTCGACAAGCCTTCTGGAACGAATTTATTACAAGAACCAAGGTACCAATGTACTTATATATGATGCATAAGGATGTCAGTGAAGCGGCCCATCACCACACACAATGATCCAAACCATACAAGCAAATCACCAAAGTGTAGTGTTATTAGTCAGAAGCATTCAATTGACATGCCCTGCCTTAAAAACAGACAGCAGAAATCGGTTTCTATGCATATTGTAGTTCTAAATGTTTTGAAATCAAGGTTTATATGCATTCAGGACTGACCTCTAACCAGAAACTCCTGGCCCTCAGCCTTGGAGTCTCCTTTGGGTTTCTGCAGTAGACTTATCCAGTGATGCATCTCCTCTGGCAGATCTGTGTTACAGTGGATCACTCGATTGGCCGTGATGATCACAAATGAGTTGGGCCTGTCAGTTAGGGACAGAGAACACCATTAACTCTGTATTAATAAATACATCAGGGTGAAATAAAAAACTAAACACATACAGTGGTGCTTGAAAGTTTGTGAACCCTTTAGAATTTTCTATATTTCTGCATAAATATGACCTAACACATCAGCAGATTTTCACACAAGTCCTAAAAGTAGATAAACAGAACCCAGTTAAACAAATAAGACAAAAATATTATACTTGGTCATTTATTTATTGAGGAAAATGATCCAATATTACATATTAGTAAGTGACAAAAATATGTGAACCTTTGCTTTCAGTATCTGGTGTGACCCCAGTGTGCAGCAATAAACGTTTCCTGTAACTGTTGATCAGTCCTGCACACCGGCTTGGAGAAATTTCAGCCCATTCCTCCGTACAGAACAGCTTCACCTCTGGGATGTTGCTGGTTTCTCCAAGGTTTTGACTTGGCCATTCCAAAACATTAACTTTATTCTTCTTTAACCATTCTTTGGTAGAACGACTTGTGTGCTTAGGGTCGGTGTCTTGCTACATGAGCCACCTTCTCTTGAGATTCAGTTCATGGACAGATGTCCTGACATTTTCCTTTAGAATTCTCTGATATAATTCAGAATTCATTTTTCCATCAATGATGGCAAGCCGTCCTGGCCCAGATGCAGCAAAACAGGTCCAAACCATGATACTACCATCACCATGTTTCACAGATGGGATAAGGTTCTTATGCTGGAATGCAGTGTTTCACATCAGCTCTTTTTCTGAGGTCCTCAGAAATCTCCTTTGTTCGTGCCATGATACACTTCCACAAACATGTGTTGTGAAGACGTCCCTGTTCTTTAAGATCCCTGTTCTTTAAATAAAACAGGGTGCCCACTCACACCTGATTGTCATCCCATTGATTCAAAACATCTGACTCCAATTTCACCTTCAAATTAACTGCTAATCCAAGAGGTTCACATACTTTTGCCACTCACTAATATGTAATATTGGATCATTTTCCTCAATAAATAAATGACCAGTAAAATATTTTTGTCTCATTTGTTTAACTGGGTTCTCTTTGTTTACTTTTAGGACTTGTGTGAAAATCTGATGATGTTTTAGGTCATATTTATGCAGAAATACAGAAAATTCTAAAGGGTTCACAAACTTTAAAGCACCACTGTATGTACAGACATAATTAAATAAGTACCTGAAATAATGAAAACAATTTATGACATATTTAATTATTTATAATAAACTTTCTTTTATTATATACTCACGCACGCACGCACACTTAGATTTTTTCTTTAAATAACTACTGTATTTATATAATTATTTAATTACTTATTTATAAGTAGGCTAGTAAACACTAGTAATTATTATTTTTTAAACAATGATCAAAAACATTTTATGCAGTTGCATACATTGTGCTTTTATTAAAAACACATATTTTGACTTATGAACACACACATTCAGGACATTCCTGTACTTTCATAAAACCTTCATTCAAACTATATTATGGTTGGTGTTTTACAATAAATTTTATATAAAAGTCCAGTAAGGGGGACTGATATGACTCACCTGTCTGGATTATCAGATGCACATACTGAGTCAATCAGCCCAACATCCAGAGTACCCTGTGATAGTGAAAGAGATGGAGGGGAAAAAGCAAGAAACTGAGTAAAGATTATATTACGTATTCTGCAGCAAAAAATAAATAAATTAAAAACTAGCTCAAACAGCACCAGAGAGAAACGTACAACCCCAAATCAGAATAAGTTGGGACAGTATGAAAATAAAAAACAGCAACAAAAACACCACAGTGTTTATTACATTTACTTTGACTACTAACAAAAGATATTTCATGTTTTGTCTGGTCAACTTCCATTACATTCTACACAAAGTTGGGACGGTAAAGCATTTACCACTTTGTAACATTACCATTCCTTCTCACAACACTTAAAAGACATTTTGGCACCGAGAATACCAATTATTGTTACCAATTATTGTTTCAAGTATTATTTTGTCCCATTCTTCCTGCAAACAGTACAGGGTTATGTCATTTTTTGTTTCAAAATCCTCTGCACATTCTCTATTGGGGACAGGTCAGGACTACAGGGAGGCCAGTTCAGTACCCGTACTATTTTCTTCCACAGCCATGCTTTTGTAAAGTGTGTAGCACATGGTTTTGCATTGTCTTGTTAAAAACTGCATGGACACAGCATAAAATCTCAATGTACCTTTCCAAAGGCCGCTGACACAACTCCATACCATGACAGACCCTGGCCTTTGGACCTGTTGTTGACAACAGTCTGAATGCTCCTTTTCATCTTTGGTCTAGAGCAGACAGTGTCTATTTCTTAACAAAAAAGACCTGGAATACTGATTGGTCTGACCACAATACACGTTTCCACTGTGTTAGGGTCCATCCAGCCCAGAGAAGTTGATTTTGCTTCTGGACATGCTAACATAAGACTTCTTTATTACGCTGTAAAGTTTTAAGTGGCATTTGTGAATGTAACTCTCTGTAGAGCTTTACAAAGGCATGCCAAACAAATCCCTTGCCCATGTGGTTATATCAGCTATTGATGAACGACGGATCTTGATGCAGTGCCATCTGAGGGATCGGACATCACGGAAGTTCAGTTTAGGCTTGCGCCCTTGCCAATTACGCACTGAAATTAATTGAATAATTTTATGATATTATGCACTGTCTACTGAGAAACATGCAGATCCCAGCTCATCTTTCTTGACGAACATCGTTTTTAAACATTTCAATAATTGTGAAATTGGAGATTCTCTTCTGATGGTGGACTCATGAACATTAACATTAGCCAATGTGAGAGAGACCTTCAGTTGTTTAGAAGTTACCCTGGGGTCCTTTGTGACCTCGCCAACTATTACAAACCTTGGTCTTGGAGTGATCTTTGTTGGTCGACCTCTCTTGAGGAGGGTAACATTAGTCTTAAAGTTCCTCCATTTGTACACAACCTATCTGACTGTGGATTGGTGGAGTCCAAACTCTTTAGAGATGGTTTTGTAACCTTTTCCAGCCTGATGAACATCAACAACTCTTTTTCTGAGGTCCTCAGAAATCTCCTTTGCTTGTGTATCTCCTTTCTGATACACTTCCACAAACATGTTGTGAAGAGCAGACTTTGATAGATCCCTGTTCTTTAAATAAAACAGGGTGCCACTCACACCTGATTGTCATCCCATCGATTGAAAACACCTGACTCTAACTTCACCTTCAAATTAACTGCTAATCCTAGAGATTCACATACTTTTGCCACTCACTGATACGTAATATTGGATCTTTTTCCTCAATAAATAAATGACCAAGTATAATATATTTTTTTCTCGTTTGTTTAACTGGGTTCTCTTTATCTACTTTTAGGAGTTGTGTGAAAATTAGATGATGTTGTAGGTTATGTTTATGCAGAAATATAAAAAATTCTAAAGGGTTTACAAACTTTCAAGCACCACTGTCTCTGCCCAACTGTTTCTGATTTGGGGTTGTACATTATATGTGATAAACTATTTCAGAATAAAAACAAAAACAGAAACAGAAAATAACACGTTCTCCTTCAGTTTAAAGCATCCTATCTACCAATATGGCAACCTTTCCACCTTGGCCAATCATACAACCTTTTTGTGATATTATGCAGTTTTTTTAAGCAAGTAATTAAGTTTTGCATAAAAACACACGACGGTTGAACTAACCAGAGTCTTTCATGATAAAATGAATGGGACAGAAATGGAAAGGTACCACAGCGTTCTTTGGGTTGGCCTGCTCATGTGACATCTCCAGCAGCTGCTCCGAACTGGCAGTGTGGACTCGACTCAAAACGTTAAACCAACCACTGAGTGAGAAACAGAAGCAAGTAATAGAATTAACAGAAGAAAGAAAAACACTCCATGTTTACACCTGTACACCCCTGGCTCAACTGTGACACAAAACAACCCTAGTGTAAAAGTGTATCACTGCCTTACCTGGCATCCTCTGGTGACTCTGCAAAGACCTGATATGTTCTCTCATCCGTCACGATGTTAAGAGCGTTCTCTTTCTCGTGGTTATCCACTATCTCTCTGCACACAGCACAGCAGATATCTTGTTAAAGTGTGCATATACAAGCAGGGGTGCACAGTAACAAAGTACATTTACTTGAGTTCTGTACAGAATGGAGTATTATATTTTTTGCAAACTTATGACTTAAGACAAATATTGTACTTTTCACTCCACTACATTTCTATCAAGGTCCTCATTACTTGTTACTTTGAAGAAACTTCAAAAGTCAGTAATTTTTTTTTTCTTTTCTAAAACATGTTTATTTTTTTTTCAAAATTGACACTGACAAAGACAGTCTATTAAGAATCAGTACAATAGCGTCACATCAAGTTCATGATTCCTCAGCAAGCAGTTTGTAATGTCAACGTCAGTTCAGCTGATGGAAGAATGGAAGAAGGAGTTGGCCCTCGGTGCAGTGTGCTCACCCATGGCCATACCTTGCAACCATGTTTCAGTTTTCTAATCACAGCCTACAAAAACTCACCATCCAACCTGCGGAAGCATATTGAGTTATGTACACGCTCAGTTCCTGGGGAAAACTTAGTAGGTAAAGCAGGTTGGATGATCACTTTTCCGTTTGTTTATTTACCTTCCTGAACAAGCTGCACTTACAGCAACTCCACTGGGTAGGCCTATTAAATAAAATAAATAAATAAATAAAATGACTGACTCTTTAAAGTTCATTTTATCTAATCTACCAGTCCTTTATTATAAGGGGTATTAAGTATTGTATATTTACATTTTTACATTTACAGCATTTAGCAGACGCCCTTATCCATAGCAACTTACAATTGATACAGTCTAACAATCCTTGCTCAAGGACCCAACAGTGGCAGCTGGGCAGAGGTGGGATTTGAACCATGGACCTTCTGGTCCATAGTCCAGTGCCTTAACCACTAGGCTACCACAATCCCATTGTAAGTGTTGTGGCAATATTACAACAATGCAATGGCCTACAAATTTATTTTTAATACTTGAGTATTATTAAAAGCAAGTACTTCAGAACATTAATGAGTAAAAATCCTATGGAACAACTTTCACTTGTATCGAAGTAACATTTGATTAATATTATCTGTACTTTGACTTCAATAATAAAGTCATGTACTTTGTCCACGTCTGTATACAAGCATATACACTGCCTGGCCAAAAAAAGGTCGCCACCTGGATTTAACTGAGCAAATAGGTAAGAGCCTCCCATCGGATCATTACTGCATTGGTGATTATGTTTCAGATGTGTCGAAAGATGCATCCTGTGGTCATGGGCAAGATGTGTCAAGATGTGACCCATCTGTTTCAGAAGGGTCAACTTATAGGCATGCATCAAGCAAAGAAATCATCTAAGGAGATTGCTGAAACTACTAAAATCAGGTTAAGAAATGTCTAACACATTAAAAAGTGGAAGGACACTGAGAAAACATCATCTTCGAGAAAGGAATATGGTCAGAAAATAATCTTGAATGATCATGATCGGCGATCACTTAAACGTTTGGTGAAATCAAATCGTAGAAAAACAACATAGAACTCAAGGATATGTTTAATAGTGAAAGTAAGAGCATTTCCCCACACACACAATGCAAAGGGAACTCAACAGACTGTCACTTAACAGCTGTGTAGCCATAAGAAAAACCAGTTATCAGTGAGACTAACCGGCAAAATGGCTTCAATTTGCTAGGGAGCATAAAGATTGGACTCTGGAGCAATGGAAGAAGGTCATGTGGTCTGATGAGTCCAGATTTACCCTGTTCCAGACTGATGGGTGCATCAGGGTAAGAAAAGAGGCGGCTGAAGTGATGCACCCATCATGCCTAGTGCCTACCATACAAGCCTTTTTTCTTCCCTGATGGCACGGGCATATTCCACGATGACGACAGGATTCATCGAGCTCAAATTGTGAGAGAGTGGTTCAGGGAGCATGAGACATCATTTTCACACATGGATTGGCCACCACAGAGTCCAGACCTGAACCCCATTGAGAATCTATGCAATGTGTTGGAGAAGACTTTGTGCAGTGTCCCAAATCTCCCATCATCCATACAAGATCTTGGGGAAAAATTAATGCAATTCTGGACAGAAATAAATGTTGTGACATTGCAGAAGCTTGTGGAAATGATGCCACGGCAAATGCGTGCCGTAATCAAAGCTAAAGGCGGTCCAACCAAATATTAGAGTGTGTGACCTTTGTTTTGGCCAGGCAGTGTATTATGTTGTACTGTATGTACTGTACATACACACATTAAGTAAAATAATCACAACCAGAATGGGACGCTTTCGATTTCTCTTACTGTGCATGGAAATAAATACTTAGCATCTTGAATATATCTTACTTAGCTGTGCGAATGTCAATGGTTCCTTTGAGTTTCTCCTCACTGTCATTCTCAAAATACATGAGCTTGGAGTCACGGAGCACGAACCAGCGCATCTTCCAGTTTCTGCGTGAGAGTGTCGACAGCCCACCACCTTTCTTATACAGCCAGCCTGACTTCAGAGACTCCTGTTTAGAGCGAAACCACATGAAGGTGTCGTCCTTCAGCACACACCAGCGCCTCCTCCACGGGATCATCAGGCCCGCTACAGAAAGAGACAGACAATGGTTTTATTTAGAGCACCACCATTTGCAATTTTCTTGGCCAGTTCTGATTTTTGTTTTTTTTAGTATATGACCGACCGATTTCGATTTCCTTTCTGTCTGAGAATGACATAATACAGAAATAATTGCTAAAGAAAGATAGCTGAAGCTGTTGGCTTATACCTGGCTCTATGCTCTCACTTGCTTTAGCTTTGTGTTGCCAAAATATCATTCACTTCAAACTTGCTCAAATTGTACCTTATTACCAGCCTTGAAGAGAGCCTTTTACCAGTTACTGCAAGGGTACAACCCCATGCAAAGACGCTGAAAATCCCGGGCATAAATGGTACAACACAATTAAAAACACGCACTGTGAGCTATTATTAACTATTAAAAAGACATACACACATAAAACAATAAACAGACCATCGAGCCATGTGCTGAACGTTGGGACCGGGGAAACAAACATGCGAGCAGCAGAGCCGTTTTTATAGCTTCGTACACACATGAACTGAACTTGGTGCATCTCTAGTTCTAATAAATTGCTGAGTCCAAAATTTACAGGGTCCAACACTTTTTAGTTCAAGATTTGGATCACTGTGCTGCTGGAAAGTCCAAGTCAAGTCAAGTTTATTTTATTTAACATCACTATCAGCATCAGTGGCCATTTCAGTGGCCATTTCAGCAACACACACAAGGTTACAGCAAAACTAGTCATATATACACTGCTCAAAAACATAAAGGGAACACTCAAGTAACACATCCTAGATCTGAATGAATGAAATATTCTCATTGAATACCTTGTTCTGTACAAAGTTGAATGTGCTGACAACAAAATCACACAAAAATCATCAATGGAAATCAAATGTATTAACCAATGGAGGCCTGGATTTGGAGTCACACACAAAATTAAAGTGGAAAAACACACTACAGGCTGATCCAACTTTGATGTAATGTCCTTAAAACAAATCAAAATGAGGCTCAGTATTGAGTGTGGCCTCCACGTGCCTGTATGACCTCCCTACAATGCCTGGGCATGCTCCTGATGAGGTGGCGGATGGTCTCCTGAGGGATCTCCTCCCAGACCTGGACTAAAGCATCCGCCAACTCCTGGACAGTCTGTGGTGCAACGTGACATTGGTGAATGGAGCGAGACATGATGTCCCAGATGTGCTCAATCGGATTCGGGTCTGGGGAACGGGCGGCCAGTCCATAGCTTCAATGCATCTTGCAGGAACTGCTGACACACTCCAGCCACATGAGTGTATCGTTACACCCTTATTAACTACTATGACAATGTGAACTTTCTGAACATAAACAAATGTATGCTACAAGAGAGACAGCGAAGCAGTGTATGCTCTGATTGTTCTACACCTGTTCATTTCATGTGTCATATATTTGCATGTACATTTACATGGTTACTCACCCTTCATATAAAGGTAGCTGTGAAAGTATGGTGGCCCATTTCCATTGAGCACATTCCCTTTGCCATTGGACAGTTCCTCATCTGTATCAGCAAGGCCATCGTGCTCTTCATCACTCTCCACATACTGAGAACACAGTAAGAGAGATTATTTTTCAGTTTTTTAATACTGTACATACATTTCCTGTATTATCTGGTGTATTCTAATAAAAAGACTGAGAAATAATTATACATGGTCATTGGTGATGGCATGGTGGCTTAAGACTTACACAGACATATACAGTGGGGCAAAACAATATTTACTCAGTCACTGATTGTGCAAGTTCTCCTACTTAGAAAGATAAGAGAGGTCTGTAATTTTCATCATAGGTACACTTCAACTATGAGAGACAAAATGAGAAAAAAATACAGGAAATCACATTGTAGGATTTTTAGAGAATTTAATTGTAAATCATGTGTGCTGGGTGTGTCCCCCTGCTTAAGCCAGTACATGTCCAGGCCCATCTGATGTTTGCCAGAGAGCATATGGATGACCCAGAAGAGTATTGGGAGAATATCATGTGGTCAGATGAAACCAAAATAGAACTTTTTGGTAAAAACTCCACTCGCCGTGTTTGGAGGAAGAAGAATGCTGAGTTGCATTCCAAGAACACCATACCTACTGTGAAGCATGGGGGTGGAAACATCATGCTTTGGGGCTGTTTTCTGCAAAGGGGACAGGACGACTGATCCGTGTTAAGGGAAGAATGAACAGGGTCATGTATCATGAGATTTTAAGCCAAAACCATCAGTGAGAGCATTGAAAATGGAACGTGGCTGGGTCTTCCAGCATGACAATCCCAAACACCCCACTCAGGCAATGAAGGAGTGGCTCTGTAAAAAGCATTTCAAGGTCCTGGAATGGCCTAGCCAGTCTCCAGACCTCAACTTCATAGAAAATTTGTGGAGAGAATTGAAAGTCTATGTTGCCCCAAAACATCACTGCTCTAGAGGAGATCTGCATGGAGGAATGGGCCAAAATACCAGCTACAGTGTGTGCCAACCTGGTGAAGACTTGCAGGAAACGTTTGACCTCTGTCATTGCCAACAAAGGTTATGTTACAAAGTATTGAGTTAAACTTTTGTTATTGAGCAAATACTTATTTTCCACCATAATTTACAATTAAATTCTTTAAAAATCCTGTGACTTAAAAATGTGACTTCCTGGATTTTTTTTTCTCAATTGTCTCTCATAGTTGAAGTGTACCTATGATGAAAATTAAAGACCTCTCTCATCTTTCTAAGTAAAGGAACTTGCACCATCAGTGGCTGACTAAATACATTTTTCCCCCCCACTGTAGATATTATTTCCTATTATAATTCTTATTACCTCGACCATTAAAGTGAATGGATGTCGATCTGATGGATGTTAAACAGAGCAAATTTATATTTTGGAGTACAAACCTATTCAAACAGAGACGCTGTGGCATTATGTGAAGTGAGTTGTTCAAGTAAGGAATCTGTGAATGTCTGGCTAGCAGTGTGTTACTTATCCCATAGGATTTTCTAAAAGTTAAATGTAATACCAGTGTTCATAACTGTTCCAGAATGTACTGTGAATGATTAATCAGAGTTCAGTACAACTGTTTGTGTTTTACACTGGTACCTCGGTTCTCGACCACCTTGTAACTCATCAATTTCGGTTCTCAGTAAACCCCTCAGTTCATGATATAGTTAACTTATGATGGATTTGTCTGAACATACAGTGGTTCTTGAAAGTTTGTGAACCCTATAGAATGTTCAATATTTCTGCATAAATATGATCTAAAGCATCATCAGATTTTCGCACAAGTCCGAAAAGTAGATAAAGAGAACCCAGTTAAACAAATGAGACAAAAATATTATACTTGGTCATTTATTTATTGAAGAAAATGATCCAGTATTACATATTAGTGAGTGGCAAAAGTATGTGAACCTCTGGGATTAGCAGTTAATTTGAAGGTGTTAGAGTCAGGTGTTTTCAATCAGTGGGATGACAATCAGGTGTGAGTGGGCACCCTGTTTTATTTAAAGAACAGGGATCTATCAAAGTCTGCTCTTCACAACACATGTTTGTGGAAGTGTATCATGGCACGAACAAAGGAGATTTCTGAGGACCTCAGAAAAAGAGTTGCTGATGCTCATCAGGCTGGAAAAGGTTACAAAACCATCTCTAAA
>JAJAGP010000486.1:301969-359181 GCA_025084515.1 Ancistrus triradiatus | reverse complement strand
TGCATGGCAGGGTTACAAGGAGAAAGCCACTGCTCTCCAAAAAGAACATTGCTGCTCAGCTGCAGTTTGCTAAAGATCATGTGGACAAGCCAGAAGGAAGAATGTTTTGTGGACGGATGAGACCAAAATAGAACTTTTTAGTTTAAAAGAAAAGTGTATGTTTGGAGAAAGGAAACACTGCATTCCAGCATAAGAACCTTATCCCATCTGTGACACATGGTGGTGGTAGTATCATGGTTTGGGCCTGTTTTACTGCATCTGGGCAAGGACGGCTTGCCATCATTGATGGAACAATGAATTCTGAATTATATCAGAGAATTCTAAAGGAAAACATCAGGACATCTGTCCATGAACTGAATCTCAAGAGAAGGTGGGTCTTGCAGCAAGACAGCGACCCTAAGCACACAAGTCGTTCTACCAAAGAATGGTTGAAAAAGAATAGTTCATGTTTTGGAATGGCCAAGTCAAAATCCTGACCTTAATCCAATCAAAATGTTGTGGAAGGACCTGAAGTGAGCAGTTAATGTGAGGAAACCCACCAACATCACAGAGCTGAAGCTGTTCTGTACGGAGGAATGGACTAAAATTCCTCCAAGCCGGTGTGCAGGACTGATCAACAGTTACAGGAAATGTTTAGTTGCAGTTATTGCTGCACAGGGGGGTCACAGCAGATACTGAAAGCAAAGGTTCACATATTTTTGCCACTCACTAATATGTAATATTGGATCAATAAATAAATAACCAAGTATAATATTTTTGTCTCACTTGTTTAGCTGGTTCTCTTTATCTACTTTTAGGACTTGTGTGAAAATCTGATGATGTTTTAGATATGTATGATGTTTTTTATATTTATGCAGAAAAATAGAAAATTCTAAAGATTTCACAAACTTTCAAGCACCACTGTATCTACATCGTACATCAGGGAGCACCTGCACAATACAACTTCATTAATGCATGTAATGCCCTATACAGTGTGGATTTTCTGTAATGGATTCAGTCAATTTACATTTTTCCTTGTAGAGTAGAGTAGAGTAGGTACTCTACAAGCCTTCTGGAAAAAAATTTACGATGAAAACCGCGGTACCACTGTATATTAGTTTAGGTGGAATAATTGTCTATATTGGGTGTTGGGTGGAGATCAGACCACATGTTATTAGTAATTTAGGCAGAAATCCATGTAATATTAAATGATTTATGGAGTTACTTACAACTGTACCTCTTGTATTCTGAATTAATACTTGTCAGTGTTTTGTGTGTGAGTGTGTGTCATACTGAGTCAGAGCTGCGATTGTAGGACTCCTGGCTGGCGTTGGTGCAGGTGGATTTTCGAGCGTGCTCTGGGTCATTTGCTGCTGTGCTGCTCTGTCCATCCTCCAGTTCGTCCTGGTCATAGTCAGACTCTGTGTCCAGTGGTAGGTGGTAGATTGGTTCTTCTGTTTCGGTCAACTTGCTGCCTCGATCTGCTCCCTCTGCTGTCTTTTCCTCTCCTTTCTCGTCTTTCTGTAGATCTACAGGTTTGGACACTTCGTCCTTCTCTGTATTTGTCTCCTCTTTCTCTGGCTTAGAGGAGAGCTTTGCCTGCACATCCTCTCCAGGAAGTGGAGGAGGAGGTGGAGGTGGTGGTGGAGGAGGAGGAGGAGGTGGAGGAGGTGGTGCCAGGGCATTCGGAGGTGCAGAAGGTGCTGAAGATGGTATTGTGCCCTCAGCAAAAGCGGCAGGAGGAGGGGGAAGCGTGCCTAATATGTCCTGATCTGGAGGACCTTTTGCTGGAGGAGGAAAATCAGGCAGCGGGACAAGGCCCTCTTTGACAACCTCCTCAGGCATCGCTGGCGGAGCAGGGGGAGCTGGCTGGGGCTCGATGCCAGCAAAACTTTGCAGGTCTAGAGACTGCGTGGCAACGCGCGACGCTGCCTTTTTCAGACGCAGAGTCTCAGCGTGTCGGCGCAGTCGCAACTCCTGGCGGGAGCTCTCACAGAGCTGGGACACGCCGTCCTCCCTCTGCTTCTGCAGTCGCTCAATTTCCTTTTCCAGTCGCAGAATCTCCTCCATCTGACGGCTTTCCTCTACTGACGAGCGCAGGACCTGGACCAAGAGAGAGAGGGAGGAAGACAGAGAGAGGGAGGGGCTTGAACAAGTGAGCTAAGGAAGAAAAACAGACTTTAAGCTGTCACCAACTCAGTTCTGACACAACCGCTGCAGATTAGTGTCATAAAGTGCTGGAATTACATTAAGGCCCAAAGTCTGAGGCACTGATTCGCCAAGATCTCAATTAGCATTCATTTGTTTGCGCAATATTGTATTTATTTGTGTGTGTGGCAACGCAGACAATGGATTACATGTGTAATCCATTGACAAAAACAACATTTAAATGAAGATAATTATGGACTTGAGTTAGACTAACCGCATTTAGCAGACGCTCTGATCTAGAGCGACGTACCATTGAGCTCAGCAGCTGAAGGTTAAGCAAGAGCAAAATTATTGTTAGGAAACTGTATTTAAAGGGATAAACATGCAATAATATTAATGAAGGCAGCACAGTGGCTCGGTGGGCAGCGAGAACATCCTGGGTTTGACCCCCAGGTGGAGCGGTCTGGGTTCTTTCTGTGTAGAGTTGCAAGTCCTCTCCGTGTCCACGTGGGTTTATTTCGGGTACTCCGATTTCCTCCCACAGTCCAAATACATGTGTTGGGTTAATTGGTCTCTCTCAAGTGCCAAGAGTGTGTGAGTGGATGTGCCCTATGATGGATTGGCGCCCTGTCTAGGGTTGTGCGCTGTGCCGCCGGCTAGGCACCGGCTCCCCCATGACCCTGTTCATGATTAAGCAGATTAGACAGTGAATGAATCAATGAATATTAATGAACTTGAATGTTCAAAAAATTTCTTCTTCTCTCTTCTTAAAAATGTTTCTGCCAAGATGACGTGTGCGTGATAGCCACATCATCCTACACAGCCCTCCTCTGACTCTTTTCAGCTTCCACAGCAGGCTGCTCAGTTGCAGCCTGCTGTTCCCCACATATTTAAACCCTCACTCCCAGTCACTCCTTTGTCTGGTACTTTCACACACCTTGTTTCCACCTGCTTCCAGCCTCCCGGTTGGGTGGTTTCTTTCTGGCTCTTGTCTCTGTGTGTTCTGGTTTCTGGTAGTTCTCTGTCTAGCATGTTCAGTGTCTGATTGGCTATTTTGTATTAGTTTGTTATCCATTAGTGGTATCTGCTTGCATCATCTGTCTATATTATAATTTTTGTCTAGTACTTTTGGGCTGTTTGTGTGTCTGTTTTGGTCTAACCCTTGTTTAGTTACATTAGCACCTTATCTGTTAGCTCGTTGTCTGTTTGTGTTAGCATTAACCATTAACCCTCTGTCCTTGTGTGTCAGTATTAGCCCTGTCCCCTTGTTAGCCTAGCCTCCTGTCCATGTGTTTGTGTTTCTGTTAGCACTGTTTGTTTGTATTACCACTATCTGTTCATATTAGTACTAGCTGTACTATGTGTATTGATTATTATCTTTGTTATTTGCCTTCTGTCTCTGTCAGTCTCACATTCCTTGCTTTTCTGTTATCACCCTGTGTTGCATTATCTGCAAATCATCTGAAAATAAACCCCACACACCTGCACACGTTTGTCTCTGTCTCCTTGCCTCGTCCTCAGCATAACTGTCTGTGTTTTATGGTAAGACAGTTGTTTAGATAATTTATAAACAATTATCGGAATGCTAATTACTGTAGCAGAATTACTGTATGTGAAGAAGTTAAACTCGTCTGCTACACAAGCCTAGACTGTTTTCAGTTACAGTGAAATGTGGAGTCAGTGGGGCATTCACTTCTGTGTATAAGTAACTAAACATAGATCATTTGATCTTGAACTTGAAGAGATACCTGTAGGTTTATTTCTTCACTTCTCCTTGCAAAACGCTATTGGCTGTCCAATGTGTCATTAGCGTGCACACACAATTGCTGCATATATTGTAATCTCATTAGACTTATACATTCAAATGATTAAAGTTTGGTCGGTTAGGAAAATAACAGCTCTTGAAGAACATCTGAAATGAAAGCTCATTGCATTTCATAATGTGGTAAAGGGTTTAAACCTAATATAGCACAAATTTGTTTATCCTTAATTTGCATTTTAAAAGATTCCCTTTTGCTTACTGTAGTGTCTTCTTCCTCCGTGCTCTCCCTTTTCCCAGATTCTCCCTCTTTCTGTCTGCATCCTCCCTCTCTTTTCTCCTCTTCTTCCTGTTTCTTCCTTCTCTCCGCCTCCTCTATCTTCCTCTTCTCCTCTCGAAGTTTGCGACAGACACCCCGTGCCACCTGCCCGCGCCGATACTTCTGGAGGACCAGGGTGGCTGAGCGCTTGCGTAGAAAGCGCTGGTGGTAGAAATGTGCACGGTAGTTCTTCTGAATAGTCAGGATGCTGGCCACAGCCTTCTTAAAATACTTCCTGCAACAAGAACCTGTGTGTTAGAGCTGCACCTAAGCAACAATGAGGAAACATGGACAAAAGGTATGAGCCTGCTGTTGAGAACAGTTAATTAATTCACACAGACATAAAAAGCTCAGGAGAAAAACAAAAAAACTCAATTACATTCTGTGAAACAGTTTGTTGACCCTTTACTGGACTACTTTTACTGGACCTCATAGTCACAAAGTCTTTTTATGCTACTGTAACGTAAATATAAAGTACATTTTCACAGTAAATCTGCATGCAAACGATACATAAATGCATCAGAGATACCGCTGAAAACGGTATTATTTGTATTATTATAATCCTGTGTAGAGGTGGTACACTTAAAGAGGATGGTATAATGGACCTGATACTGTTTGAATGGAAGCCAAAAATACACTGATAGTCAGTATTATGAACAACACAGAAAATCAGCCAGATGAAACAAAGACTCAACGAGTGAATGTGAACCAGTTTATATAGTTATAAGTTAGAGAGAATATGCAAGTAGTGGGTTACAAACAAATGAGTACCACTTACAATAAGACAGGCAATGTTCTGGAAGTTAGTGTTTCTTCAAGTGGACCCATGGTTGTGTGTAGCCAGAGAGAGCTGTTTATATAATTTGATTCTACAGTGTGCATGATTGTTAATGTGTCCTTGTAACTGAAGAACCATGGTGCTGTGTATTTCCTGGAGGGAGTGTGTGTGGAACAGTTCAGGCTTCAGATATTGTGTTCTACTCGTGTTTTAAATGGTATCTCTGATGCACTTATGTATGTTTGCACGCAGTTTTCTCGTGAAACTCTGGGCAACGACCATTTTGATCAATGACCTGTTTGACAGAACATAATGTGGTCATTAAACAGCACATACCTGTACTGTGTGTGTGTGTGTGTGTGTGAGTGTGTGTGTCTATATTCCCATTTCTTGTTTACATTCTGACTGTCTGGTCTTATTATTAAATACTCTACACTTGCACTTACATCTGCCTCCTTCCTTTTACTGAGTGTGACACTTAACCCTCATTTTGTTTCAGCTATACCATGTAAGATTGTATTACCCTGAAAAATGGCATCTGATAAACGTCCATGTAAAATTATGAGCCTAACCAGACCTCACAATGTCACTTGTGTATGGTTACTGCTTGTTCTTAGTCAAGAAAATAAAGCATGTATAAATAATGTTAATATTAAGAAGAGATATTAAATTAAAAGTATTAAGGGTTAAACCATTTTCTCATACTTTCAACATTATGAACAGAACAGGATCACATGCATGCTGTTACCTTGCTGTGTAGCTCAGCAGGTGGGCACGTATGATGAGGCCAGCTTTTCGACGTACCTCATCCCTCTCCTTCTCCAGCTTCTGCTCTAGAGACTCCTTCATAAACACCTGTAGAGTCAGAAGTATTTGTTAGCAGATTCTCACAACAGGCTCAAACATGTTTTCGTGATGTTGGGTAATTAGGAGAAGAAAAAGAATAAAGAAGAATCCAGGAAAGATAAACCATTGGCCCACCTTGGTTTTTCCAAG
Source organism: Ancistrus triradiatus (assembly GCA_025084515.1). Lineage (NCBI taxonomy): Eukaryota > Metazoa > Chordata > Actinopteri > Siluriformes > Loricariidae > Ancistrus > Ancistrus triradiatus. The sequence goes on along the minus strand of JAJAGP010000486.1, from coordinate 353,202 downwards.
CTGCCACTCGTTCTTTGTAGGGTTGTACTTGGTGAGCAGATCAGTGCACTGCTTTTTGTCACCGCCCTCATCTGTTGCTGCTTTCCCTCTATCTTTGAGGATGATCTTATACCTTCATACAAAGCAGCGGCTCAGTTCACAGGGACAAACAAGAATACTAATGCAGACGTTATCAATTGGCCTATTAAAAGTTGCATTCTACTCCCTGGGTGTGGTACATAAAAGGCTTACCCACTCCTGCAACTTTACATCCCACTCCTTTCCACTCCCTATGTATCAGCTTTGTTTGTACCATACATTGCCCAAAGGTTTGTCCCACAACCACATGTGGAGATCTGCATGTATTCCATGCAAAATACATTTATGCACATAGGGCTCAGTAAAAAATTAATAAAAATCAAATTAATTTCGATATCTAGGCCCAAAGCCCTGACTCACCAAACCTAGGGCAACAGTGCCAAGGAAAAACTTTATAAATGTTACAAACCTTGGGAGGACCAAGAGTCAAAAAGAGACCTAACCTCCTTGGGCAGCCTAGATGATATATGTAACAATTAAAGTAAGTTACCTAATTAATATGTTTAAGTATTAGCTTAACTAAATAGAAGCTCAATATACAATAAATAGAGATAACCTATAAAAAGAAAATATAATACAGAAAATATAATTATATTTAGACTATGATAAAGAGATTTAACAAAATTGAGTCTATAAAACAATAACACAATAGCATATACAATTTAAAAAAAAATCACATTGTCATCTATTCTAGGGCAAAATAACAGCAACGTTACTGGTTTTCATGGCTCTACACAAACAACCACATCTGAAAGCCCCATATGCATGTTCTGCTCCTGTTATGCCTGGTCTCATTAAGGCTGTTGTACTGGCAACAAGTTTCAGGTATGGTTATCACTAACACTCCACCCCGATGTGTGGAAGGGGTAAGCAAAGATTCATAACTTAAGAAGATCCAGAGGCTGTCACACATGCCTGTAACAGTAAGTTTCACAGACTTGGTTGAGTGCTTTGGGTCATGAACAATTTCTTTTTCCCTCTTCCTTCCATGAGGCCTTGTCCCAGACTTTTTGAGTATTTCTTAGCACACGGTACATTGTCTTTACTGCTCTGAAGCCATGTGTGCTTCTCTTTGTGGTTGTTTTTCACAGATTTATTCCAGCAGCCACAATAGTTGTTGGTTTGTTTGCTTGCCAGACTCCAGAGGCAAATGTCACACTTACAATGAGTGGAGTTCTCTTATGCACAGAAACAACTGAGCTGCCAAGTCGCAAACAGTCAAATTACTGTTGTCACCTTGAAAATAAGCGACTGTTTAAAAACATTTTACTCTCTATATAATTCACCAATTATTTATGTAAAAAGCTTACTTGAAGTCAACCATTCTTAACCATATAATCATTATTTTAGTTCAAAGTGCTAAAAGCAAAAAATTAACCTCTCACCTGCTCAAGAAATCTTTAAAGTCTCGTCGCACAGGAAAGCCAGCGCGGCGGATCTTCACTGTCTCTAACATTCCAGAGTAGCACAGCTGATTCAACACCACCTCTGGGTCAAATCTGTTTGGTGTCTGAAGAAGTCAAAACAACGACACAATCAGGCTTAATGATACTTTACAACAAACATTTTCTTTCCTGGAAAAAGTAAGCTTATGATAGACAGTGTCAACACAGAAATAATGTCAGATTCGCTGTATCATGTAGGAATTTGGAGAAACATTAAAATAAAATTAATCACATTAAATGACATTATGTTTAATTGCATAATGATGCTGATACATTATATTAGTTCAACTCAGCTTAAAATGTTTTACATAAATTTTCACCTGTACTCAGGGTTGTGTCAGTATTCAACCACTGTTGACTGGCATTTGATAGATTCCAATTGCCCTGATGCTGCTTTTCCTTGATGGCAATGTCCTGCTGATTTTTTTTTCTTTTACCTTTTGCCATGTTTGTCACTGGCTGCACCAAGATCAGCATGAAAGAAATCCAAGTGTGAGAGCAGAAAATGAATATTCTAATGACATGTTCATGGTTTGATTGCTTTAAGACTGTGGTCAATTGACTAAATATAGTTTGGTGCTCTGTAGTTGGCAAGAAAATTCTGACCATCCTAAAATGCCTTCTATGCTATAATCTGATTTGTGGACCAACAAAAATGTCTTACTTCATCTTGGCATATGTTACTCTTGGAAACATGTATCCAATGGCAAATTCAATTCCTTTTTTGTTTAGTGCTTTCACAAAACGTTTCATCAATCTGAGTTTTATATGAAGAGGAGGCAGAAATATCTTTGTTGCACTGACAAGTGGTTTATGTGCCACATTTTTCTGCCCTGGTATGAAGTGCGTAAGGAGCAGCCAGTTCATTTTAATGTTATCTGACTTGCTGTCCCATTCACAAAGGAAACAATGGTACTTTGTATATCTGAGAAGCATCCCTAGTAGCAGTGCCAATACTTTTAGCTCACCACAAATGTTCATGTCATAATTTATGTACTGTATGTATTTCAAGAACAGTTCCATCTTACTGTAAGTTTATTTCATATGTACTGCATAGCCAGTGGGAGCCAAAGGGGGGACACTGCCATTGTGTAACAGGACAGCTCTCAAGTTTGTCTTTGACTAATCTGTAAAAAGTCACCATTTTGGGGGGTTATGCACATAACTCAAAGACATGAATCAATGTCAGAGTAAAGGTTTCTCAATTGTTCTTCAGGGTTCTGAAAGATTTTTGTACCTGGTGACAGCATACCCCATCCGCTCAGTCTTGAACCAAGTAGTCTTGACAAATCTAAATCCCTCATTTAATTCTGGCTGTTTTATCTAATGAAATCAACCAAGCATAAAAGGTTCAACATCTGGACCACTGTCATTTTCTACATCTGGTTCAAGCATTGTGAAATCTTCATCTAGGCTCAATGTTTCCGGTGGCCTCTGTACTGGCAAACTTTCATCATTTGTCATTGGTCTCATGCCCGAAGGCAGACTTTTGCATCCAATAGATTTCTTATCTACAGTAGAGAAACCACATTGGTCAGAAAAAGGTGACAGTCCGTCACATGATACTACTGTTCTTGCCATATCATTGGAACTGCTAAAGGCATTGATTAAAGCTCTCAGGGTGACTGCATGTCTTTTATAACTAATGTAAGGAGCCCAGGGTTGTCTTGGTCACCAACTGTAGATCCAATGTAGAACTCATAGCCTTTCTTACTACACACAATCAGGGTGCACCTTTGAGCCTTAAACGTATACTCGCCACAAATGTAACTGAATTTATCACAGCTGTTGTGACATTGGCGAGACTTTGCTGTATTCAATCTTCCTGAAGACAGTAAATCATGTTAAGTATACTCAATATTCTATTGCCTGAGGAACATGTGCATTAACACGCATCCAAACAGCATCTGTAAATGTGAGCAGCTTTTATAGCCTTTCTGCCAACATCTACCTACACTGAGTGCATGTCCAGGCATGCATGGACTGAAAAAACATACTGCCTTTTCAGCAACATACCAGTAGACTTAAAATACGGGAAATCACAAAAACAGGACAAGTCTTAAAAACAGTATGTGAAAGGAAAGTGTAAAAGGTGAGTTTCATGATCAGCAGCTCAAAAATCTATAAAATATACCCCAAAGTGTTCAGGAATCAAACTCTTCTATGTCCAGTGAAATATACATTATACCATGACTTGTAGTAGTACCATGGTTTATAAAAATAAAAAAGAAAGAAGCAAAATACCTAAACATACAGTGATTTCCAAATGTACACCAAAATAAAATTAAAAAACATTTGAACATTTAAACTTTTGCTTTTTAAAGTGAATTGCAGGTCATAGTAATGTATTACTGACAGTCATCCCAAATCTCACCTTGTCCATGTTTGGTTTGATGCAACGCACAAAGAAGGGGTTGGACACACTCAGAGTGGCCATTAAAGAGTGAAGGGAGTCCTGGGAGAAAGTAGAGGTTACAAAAGTAGAATGCGGGGTCATGTTAATAATGTCTATACAGCAGGATCCCTACTACAAAAGTCTGATATATGATCCTTTATTTAAAATAAACCTTAATATGAGTCTTGTTGTGCTCTGATAAATTTTGGGATTGGATTTAGGATTTGGATTTAATAAACAGGCACATTCATATTGTGGTCATTTAGAGTGACCAATTAACCTAACCCATGTCCTTAGAATGTCGAAGAAACTAAACCTACTTGGACACGGGAAGGACACACGGGATGAGTCCAAGTTTCGGATCGAACCAGGGATCTCTGGACTAGCATAAGTCTTCATGACTTGGACCAATGCATATAAATATAGAAAATGACTGAGAAGTGATTTAACTGATTTTTGGGTAGCTTGTTCATATTTGTGACATCTGATCTGATCAGCAATTGACAATCAATGGGATTAAAAGGATATGCACATTTTGTAATTAGATCTGATCTGACTTTTCAGGTCTGATTGGTCAGATCTGATAATCAGAATTGACCAGATATAGAAAATAACTGAAATGAAAAATGTGTGCAAATTTTTTGATAATGACTAGGAAAGGGGTCCCATAAATGGTGTTAATATCACTGGCTCTAAAGCACTTTCTAAACTGTTTCAAGTGGGCCCTGGCAAGGCTCTGAACACAACTGGAGGTTTCAATTAAAACATTTGTATATAACAGTAACATTTAAAAAATATATAAAATAAATGTAATTTTAAAATTTGCTTATTATTTGTTTAGAGAGAGATTTCTCTGGAACTTAATGCAGCACTCACTCTGAACTGGGAGCTGACGGTGGGCTTTTTCCTGGCAGTGCCCATTTTTAGGGTCTCCTCATTATTCCTGCTACACACTTGCTCAAACAAGTCATAGATGAAGTCCAGCCTGGGTGCACACACACAAGATATATGTAACAATGATGCAAGCCTTCAGCTTGCATCCATTCGGTTTAGCTCCCCCTGCTTTCTGCTTCCCACCCAGCAGGTGGGGCTGTAGCCACTTGCTGGTCTGTCTGCTATATATACCCCGCTTCCTGTGCACTTCCTTGTCTGGCTTTATTCCTTCACATGGTGGTTGTCCTTGGCTCCTGTCCTGATCACCTGCATTCTGGTTTGTCCTTTCTACTTTGTCTTGTCTATCTGTATCTTAGTCTCTGTTCCTCTGTGTTCTTTGTATTGCTTAGTTATCTTAGGTTTACTTGTATCTGTTGCTTAGCTTCTTGTTGTGTGTTAGCATTGCTGTTGTATGTTTGCATTGTTTGTATTTGCGTTAGCCTAGTTAGCTTGTCTCATGCCTTATATGTGTGTTGTGTTAGTTATTTGTCTTAGTTTAGTTTTATGCGGTTTGTATTACCCAGTACACTTGCACCTATGTCCGTTTCCCTTGTCCCTGCTTATCCGGTTCGTGACAGAAAGCCAGACCTTAATAAGGACGTAGCAAGTGTGTCCCCTGTTCTCGGAAGTATGTGGTCTGACTCGTCAAATGATGAGTATCCGGAGGACTACTTGAAATGGGAGTACCAGCCTCCCTTAACTCAGCTCAGTCTGGACTCAGTAATCGAGATTTCCTGTCCTGACTCTAACCTCCAAGACCCGGACAGGGGACTCTCCCGTGCAGCCAGGAAGCGCCGCCGGAAGCGGAGGACCACTCCCGCTAACTCAGCGCCTGAGCCCACGCCCGCTCCCGCAACGCCCAAGTCAGCGCTTGCTAGCTCAGCGCTTGAGTCCATGCCTGCTACCTCGACACCAGACCCTGCGCTCACTAGCACCACGCCCATGCCTCCATATGCTAATTACCAGCTGGTGCCACGACTGGTCCGTCAACTGCTGGATCCTCCTCTTACCAGCTGCTTGAGAAGTCTGGGTATCTCAATTGCCAAGCCTGATTCCATGCTTAATGGTGCCCCAGAGATACTTCATTCTACTGGACCAAAGCTGTCTCCAGCACTTTGGGCCAGGGTTGAGGTCCAGCAGGTTCTCCAAGGGGTCTCGAGAGCTCTGGAAAATGCCAAGGGCAGGGTGGTGTTTGCCCAGCAGTTTTTGGAGGGGCCAGAGGTGGAGAAACTTGTCCTGGGGGTACTGGGAGTGCTGGGAATGGCTCACTCTGCGGTTACCCAGAGCCTTGAGATCGCCGAATCTTGGGTAGTCTCACCCTCCGACCTTCCAGAGGCCGTCAGCTCCAGAGAGGCCCTTCCAGAGGCCGTCAGCTCCAGAGAGGCCCTTCCAGAGGCCGTCAGCTCCAGAGAGGCCCTTCCAGAGGCCGTCAGCTCCAGAGAGGCCCTTCCAGAGGCCGTCAGCTCCAGAGAGGCCCTTCCAGAGGCCGTCAGCTCCAGAGAGGCCCTTCCAGAGGCCGTCAGCTCCAGAGAGGCCCTTCCAGAGGCCGTCAGCTCCAGAGAGGCCCTTCCAGAGGAGGCCGTCAGCTCCAGAGAGGCCTCTGAGCTGGAGTCGTGCTCCAGAGAGGCCCTTCCAGAGGAGGCCCAGAACGCATCACCCACCTCTGAGCTGGAGTCGTGCCCTCCGTCCGGCCACCCACTACCCACCCGGGTTTGTGACGAGGGCCTCACTCATCAGCGACTCGCCAGTGACCCGCTCGCCAGCAGCCCGACGGCGACCCCGCTCGCCGGCAGCCCGGCGGCGACCCCGCTCGCCAGCAGCCCGGCGGCGACCCCGCTCGCCAGCAGCCCAATGAGAGGCCCTTCCAGAGGCCGTCAGCTCCAGAGAGGCCCTTCAAGTGGTCGTCAGCTCCGGTGTGGCAAGTTTAGAGGCGGTCAGCTCCAGTGAGGCCCTTCCAGAGGAGGCCCAGAACGCATCACCCACCTCTGAGCTGGAGTCGTGCCCTCCGTCCGGCCACCCACCACCCACCAGGGTTCGTGACGAGGGCCTCACGCGCCAGCAGCCCGACGGCGACCCCGCTCGCCAGCAACCCGACGGCGACACCTGCCCAGGTCTACGCTGCTCCTGGGGTTCCTACTGACTCCAAGCCAGGGACCACACCCTCCTGGCAATGAACAAAGCCGCCTCTCTTCCCGAGGGTGCATCTGGTGGTTTTGGCGGCGCCACCGGCTGCTACCAGAACGTTTTTGCCCAGGACTAATTGGCCCATTTGATTGGGTGCGGGCAGGGTACCTGAGGACTCCCTTGGAAAACTTTACCCCATGGTCTAGATCTGTGCCTGTGTGGCCTTCGAACCCATCCTCTTCGTCCCTCTTATTGTCTCCTGTTTTGTTTATCTCGTGTCTGTACCTCCTCTGTTCTGGCCCCCTGCCTTGTTCTTATCAGTGTTTTGCTCTGCTCCCTTGGGTTAGTCTGGGTCTGTCCTGTTTCCTGGCTTTCTCTTTTTTCCTGTCCTTTGCGCTTCGGAGCCGCGCCTTTAGAGGGTGGATTATGTAACAATGATGCAAGCCTTCAGCTTGCATCCATTCGGTTTAGCTCCCCCTGCTTTCTGCTTCCCACCCAGCAGGTGGGGCTGTAGCCACTTGCTGGTCTGTCTGCTATATATATATACCCCGCTTCCTGTGCACTTCCTTGTCTGGCTTTATTCCTTCACATGGTGGTTGTCCTTGGCTCCTGTCCTGATCACCTGCATTCTGGTTTGTCCTTTCTACTTTGTCTTGTCTATCTGTATCTTGGTCTCTGTTCCTCTGTGTTCTTTGTATTGCTTAGTTGTCTTAGGTTTACTGGTATCTGTTGCTTAGCTTCTTGTTGTGTGTTAGCATTGCTGTTGTATGTTTGCATTATTTGTATTTGCGTTAGCCTAGTTAGCTTGTCTCATGCTTTATATGTGTGTTGTGTTAGAACTAAACTAAGACAGATAACTATGTGGTTTGTATGCTTGTTTCACAATGTTCACTGTAAATAAACCCAGTACACTTGCACCTACGTCCATTTTCCTTGTCCCTGCTTATCTGGTTTGTGACAATACATAAACACATGCTTTACAAGTCCCTGATGAAAAATGTACAGCATGGATAATTGTCCATCCACAGCATCCACACACACATTATAAACCCCAAAAATAAAAGACTTTTTTTTATCCTTTTTTCAGCATTCCCTTCCATATTTTATGTTCTCAAATGGAACCTAAATGATGACAATAAAAGCCCGGAGGTAAATGAATATTTTGTCTACTTCAATCTAAGCCCTAAATAATCATTGTACTATATGTAAAACTCCAAATAACTACTGTTATGATGTAATAGTACAAATCGCTCGAAAATGAGCTTAAACTTGGATCTGCAAGAATGGGCTAACCTGCTGTCCCTCAGCATGTTTAGTATATCGTCTCGAAATGTGTCTCGGTTCTTCTCCAAAATCCCTCTCACATCATACAAAACCTGGAAAAGAGAAGTATCAACAAGAATAACAGAAAAAAAAATAAAGGAGAGAATGAAAAGAATGAGAAGAATGAGTTGGAGAACATCTCTCATACATAATCACAATAAAACCATACCTCTCCAGCATAGTGCTTGATGCCAAACTGATGATCTGCCAGCCTGGGCTTCACATAGTACGGGTTTGTCTGTGGAGACATCAAAGACACCCGTCTAAGTTTTCACACCTGTATGTATAACGGCATGCAGAGAATGCTTTTGCAGCCATCCACACAGTGTGTGCGCGTGCATGAGTAACTTACGGAGTGACGGCTGTGTAGTTTCTCCAGTAGAGTAAAGTCAGTGCCTTTAGGGAAGCGGCTCTCCTCATTAACCAGTGCCAGCATCCCTAGTTTCTACAAAGAAACAAACATTAAGCACGCCATAATTTACACAAATCAGAGTCATTACATTTTATACCCTAATGAACACTGCTTAAAGGACAAAAATAAACATGTCTGTCCTCATTTAAAGAATACTTTATATCAAGTAAACTCTTCACTTACATTTATGTCATTTAGCAGACACCCTCATCCAGAGCGACTTACACTTGTTACATTCTTACAATCCAAGCGATTGTGTGTTAAGGGACTTATTCAAAGATCAACAGTGGTAGCTTGGCAGACATGATATGAACCCTGAGCCTTCTGGCCCATAGACGCGTACCTTTACCTGAACTTATTATCTGATTATTATCTGAACTGTCAAACTTTGTCAAAGCCAGTAAGACCCCAAACAGTGCTTAAGCAGATCGACAGGAGAAGGACAACAACAGCAGTCTAAGCGTAAACCAGTGGTGATTCCATATGTGGCAGGAACATCAGAACAATTTAACAATATTTTCCAAACACCGCGTCTCGGTGGCTTTCAAACCCCAAAACACCCCAAGGATCGGGTCCCCCAGCACAAACAGAGTAATGTAGTGTATGATGTTAAGTGCCGGGGAGAATTGCCAGGAATTGTACATCAAGGAAACCAAACAGCCACTGGTGAAACGGATGGCACATCATAGAAGAGCGACCTCATCAGCTCAGGACTCTGCGTTTTACACCCACCTACAGGCCAGTGGCCAATCTTTCAAGGATGAAGACGTGCAGATCCTTGAGGAACGTGCAGATCCTTGAGGAACGTGCAGTTCCCTTGAGGAACGATGGTTTGAATGCGGAGTAAAAGAAGCCAATTTTGTAAAAAAGGGAACGTCCATCCCTGAACTGAGGAGGGGGCCTCAGAGTACACCTCTCACCATCTTACAACGCCGCTACCACAGCCCTTCCCCAATCCTGTGTGAATGGCACACGTGCCTATTGCCATCTAGGATATTTAGAAAATGATTTACCTTTTCAATAAGGTCCAAGCATTCTGCGTTATCCATCCAGTCTATGGCCTCCCAGCGAATTCCTTCTCTGAACACCAAAACAAGTACAGGACAACACATGCTGTGCATATCAATAAACTGTAAATTATAACTCAACGCAAATTATAGATGTTATGAGAAATCACTCAGCCAGTGCCAGTAACACTTCTTACAGATGTTTTTGCTTACATTTCTACACTAAAACATAGTGTATAAAACAGGATAGGTTACATCAAGGTTGTCCAGTCGTCCATCCAAAAAGAAACACCTGATAAAACTCAGACTGACTGAACTGGAAGCGGGTGCAGCTTCTGTTGGGCCGGCCGTTTATGGAAATACATAGCCTGCCTTGATGTATACTATTCTATTTAAGACTAACCACTCCAGTACATCACCAATCACTTTATTAGGTACATCTCCTTGTTTCTACACTCACTGTCCATTTTATCAGGTTCACTTACCATATGGATGCACTTTCTAGTTCTACAACAATTACAGACTGTAGTCCATCTGTTTCTCTACATACTTTGTTACTCCCCTTTACTTTGTTCATTAATGGTCACAACCCCCAGAGAACCACCACAAATCAGGTACTATGCATGCGTGTTTGTGTGTGCACATGTGCCCTACGACAGACTGGTGCCTTGTCCAGGGTACATACCCACTTTGCACCCTGTGGTGTGAAATGTATAAATTACATGCATAGGCTTGGGCAGAATTGTGTAATATTCAAGACTGTTTCCTGCAAAGGTTGTGGTAAATTACTTTTATTAACAAAATTGGCAAATCATGAAATATCACCAGGGTTGCCTAACAACTGCATTTTTACCTGAAAAATTAGACATTCAGACACAAAAAACTCTGCAAGTGTTATATGTTTGTATATTTAAACCTTTACCTGTTGTACTCAAGTTGCTCCAGAGAGAAGATGTGCTTGTTGAAATACTCCTGCAGCTTCTCGTTAGCATAGTTAATGTTGAACTGTTCAAAGCGATTTACCTGTGGAACATGTGTTCAAGTTTTAATATGAAAACCCACATCATATGCATCGCTGTTATGAAAAACATACTTGTGTCCCATTGGGACTGTATTTATCAGCACACTCATTGACAACAAAAAATCACCAAGAAGAGTTGTTGGAATCAAATGAAAGTTTATATGTATGAATGTAATGATGATATAGTGATGACAATATTAGAGCAAAAGGATAAGCTTACAGGAGAATTGAAAGGCTCTAGTTACCCTGTTAAGCCGTTTCTAGCCTGGACACAGGATGAGATATGGTTGGGCATTGGAGGCAAACATGTTCCATATGGTATCCTGCAGCTGCCCATTGGCTGTCAATGGCAGGACATGTAATGGGCACCATGAATGAATTTCCTGGAAATGCCTGGAAGTGCCTGGAAATGGTTTGGGCAGAGACAGGGGTGTGTAGTGAAGGTACCACCTGTGTCTGGATGGCGGACAACAAAACTGCGTGAGCTACTTGTGTTTGTCTTCTCTGGAATGATCCTCTCTACTCGTAGTCTGTCTGGAACCACTGCTCCCAACACCTCATAACAGTTAGGTCTGAGTGGCTTAGATGGACTGTAATCATGCTTCTCTCATTCCAATGATGCGCCCCTTCTCAAAGTCTGTCAACTGGGCAAAATGTCATTGGGTGTTGTAGAGGCATGTCTAGCAGTCAACAAGCAAATGAAGCACTTCTACACCCTCTTGTGGCAAGACCCAGTATCTAATCGGACCACACATGTAATTATTTACATATTTGCCTGAGTTTTGCAACAATCCAACACTTCTATCTGGGTGCGTTATTTTTTGTCAAGGAGTATATCTGTTAGTGAATTAAAACACCTCTCACCTCGAAGTTCTCGAAGCCAAAGATGTCGAGGATGCCGATGGATTTGAAGTTGTCCTTGCCGTTGATCTTATGATTGATGCGCATGATGATCCAGGAGAAACACTGAGAGTACAGAGCCATGGCCACCGAATCCCGCGAATCTATGGCCTGAACATTAAGAGAATAAAATGACCACGCAGGTAAAGTAGTTGTGACGTAAGTGTGGGATGAAGGAACGTCTCAGTATAACCACAGTATAGAAAAATCTATACAAGATTTAAATAATGCAAAAAGATGCACTACATCTAATTTTCCCAAGTGGACACAATATCAGTATCTAAACTTATCACAATACTGTGTTTAGTAAATACGAAGCAGTATTTATTCTCTGTGAGTGTATGCATGTGTTTGTTACCTGTTCTATAGTAAGTGGAGAACAGATCTCTTCTCCTCTGAGGATCATGGAGCGCTGAGTTAAAACTTCAGATAACTGGAAGCAGTCCAGACCCAGCAAATCACTCACATTGCTGACCACTACAAAAAAGACATTACATTTTCAGTTTCTGACATTATTACACTTGTCGTCACTTATTTTCACCTCTCCTCTAAGAGTATGTTATTATTTTCTTGCTACCCACACATAGTATGTTGTTATAACAATTAAAATTGTGTAAAATATAGAAGAACATGTGCTCAACTGATGAGTATCAGTTGAATTTCGTTGATATTAAGATTCCACAGACTAATCAAACTGATATGTAGATATATACAGTGGGGCAAAAAAGTATTTAGTCAGCCGCTGATTGTGCAAGTTCTCCTACTTAGAAAGATGAGAGAGGTCTGTAATTTTCATCATAGGTACACTTCAACTATGAGAGACAAAATGAGAAAAAAAATCCAGGAAATCACATTGTAGGATTTTTAAAGGATTTAATTGTAATCCATGGTGGAAAATAAGTATTTGGTCAGCCACAAACAAGCAAGATTTCTCACTCTCACAGACCTGTAACTTCTTCATTAAGAAGCTCTTCTGTCCTCCACTCATTACCTGTATTAATAGCACCTGTTTGACCTCATTATCTGTATAAAAGACACCTGTCCACAGCCTCAAACAGTCAGACTCCAAACTCAACCATGGCCAAGACCAAAGAGCTGTTGAAGAACACCAGGAAGAAAGTTGTAGACCTGCAGCAGGCTGGGAAGAGTGAATCTACAATAGGCAAGCAGGTTGGTGTGAATAAATCAACTGTGGGAGCAATTGTATGACATACAGGACCTGTTAAGGATCACTCCCTGGCCGCGTTCGGCCAGGAGTAGTCCCAGTTTGACGACGTGAGCCTGCAGCAGCGCGATTGCACGTGCGTCAGCTTTCCCGAGCCATTCACGGGTAAGTGGCGCCACCTGGAGTCCTGCCTATATAAACACACCTTATGGACTCGGTGGTTGCCACTGCCTACGCCCGCGGTCACGTGACTGGTGCTCACGTGATTCTTGATGCACCCGGCTTTTTGAACGTTCTGGCGCGTTCGCTGCTTCCTGCATTACCGGTTTCTGACGGCTTGTTTTATTTCCTTTATTTATTATTTCTTTTGCTAGGGATAGAGGTAGTCTGAGGGAGTTAAGTCCCTCAGACGTGAGGCCGCTAGGAGGCGCCCGGTAACGTTAGGGTCTTAGTCAGAGTAGGGCCAGCGTTTCCTTTGTTTATTATTTTTTTGCTTTTATCGAGCTGCCCCAGCAGCTTCTTCCATTCTTCCCAGCCGTTCTTCTCACACCGTCACACCCCCTTACCGCGATCGGGAATATTTATTCCCTGATTGTGTTTGAAGAGGACGCAGTGTTTACTAACCACGTCCTCTTCACTTCCATGCGACCGTGCCACGCCCCCGCGACCGTGTTTAAACCGCGTGGAGCTGCACGTGCTTGTGGGAGCTCCGATCGGGTCCTGCACGCTGCGAATGCGCAGACCCGGCGCATATATTGCGCAACGGAGGCACGTCGTAAGCGTGCTTTGAATTAAAGTACGTCACGCTTACGGCGTGCAGTTTAGTTTATTTAGTTTATTTTATTAATCGTATCTTTTATTTAGTTCCTTTAGTTATTTATATCTTTGATTTCATTTGCTTTGGTTTTGTATTACTCTTTATTCCTATTAGTTTTATTTCAGTTCAATAAAACCATCTGGAGCTAACTGCTTTTTTGGGTCCCTCTCTTCTTCTTATTTAATTTTGACGATTCGCCATCGTTTTTGTTATGGCGAACCGTAAACCAGAAGGCAGTGGCCAGCCAAGGGACCCAGCGTTAGCTCCTGGACCTCCACTAGGGAGGTCCCCAGACGCCGCAGACGGCGGGTTTCGCTACGGGTCGCGGTTGGCATTTGGGGGGCCCCTCAGCGTTTCGTGACCTAGACGCTGAGGATTTTCTGTATCCTCACTACGAGGGATTTTTGTTATGACCTCGATGAGGAATTCTCTTATTCCCACGATGAAGATCTTTCGTATCCTTCTGAGGAAGATTTTTCCTATCCTCGGGTTGAGGAGTTATCGTATCCTCACGAGGACGATTTGTTTTTTTTTCCTTGTCCTGCTGAGGATTTCTTTCCTTTTCAGGCCGAGGACTTTTCGCAGCCTGCCCGTCCCAAATTGCCCAGCCCTCGCCGCCGTCGCCGTCCACGTGGAGCCCGGATGGATTTGTTCAGCGGCATCATCCATCCGGACCCCCAGCCACCTACTCCTGCCCCGAACCAATGACCATTTTTAATATTGATCAAGGTTCCGCGACTGTGCAGGAGTATGTGGCTGAATTTATAGGCCCTAGCTGCACAGAGTGGCTTGCAGGGACCAGCCCTAATCACCCCCTTCAGAAATGGGCTGGTTGATGATGTGGATATGGAGCTGTGCTTCCTCCCTCAGGCCTCTTCCTTCGATCACCTGCTCGAGCTGGCCATTTTGGCGGAGGCCCCGCCTCGAGCAGCGTCGTGAGGAAGAGAAGAGGTCTCCTCCCTATCAGCTCCCATCCACCCACCCGGTCCCTTGCCAGGGCTTACAGCGCCACCTAGCCCCGTTCACGAGCACACAGAATGCTCGAACTGGCAGAGCGAGCGCATAGCGCCCCCCAGTTTTGAACCTGGGCTCGTCGCGCACTCACGCTCCGCACCTGGGCGATCAGACCCCCGTGCCAGAGCCTATAGCGCCACCTAGCCCCCGTTCACGAGCACACGGAATGCTCGAACTGGCAGAGAGCGAGCGCACAGCGCCCCCCAGTTTTGAACCTGGGCTCGTCGCGCACTCACGCTCCGCACCTGGCCGATCAGACCCCGTGCCTGAGCGTATGGCGCCCCCTGGGCCTGTATCTGGGCCCGCCGCGCACACCAGCCCCGTGTTTGAGTACAAAGACTCCACGGTGAGGCAAGTTCAACGCCGCCTGGCCCCGTACAGGAGCCCACTGCGCCACCTACCCCCGCGTCTGAGCAGAAAAGCTCCACGCCTGGGTGTTTTGCACACCGGTCGTTGCCGCCGACCCCTGTGCTACGATCACGTAGACCGATTCCTGCGCCGCGATTGTTGGGCCCGATCCCCGCGCCACGGTCACTTAGACCGATTCCTGCGCCTCTTGACTCCTTGCAGGAGCGCAACACTTCCACTCAGGAAGCCCCTCGGCCACGGGCCGACTCTCCTAGGACCCCTGGTATGCTGGACCTTAAACCAGAGACCAGGTCAGTCCTAGAGTTGGTAGGAGACTTTAACACCCTGGCTGTTAATTCCCGGCTCAAATGACCAGGTCCTTATAGCTCTTTTTTTACAGGCGCTTAATGAGGAGGTGTTGAGCGAGCTGGATCAGCTCGAGCCACCCCTCCTTTATTATGGAGCTGTACGACCTGGCCATTGATGCGGAGTTTCGCCTCCGTAAGTCCCATGGTGGGTCTTTCAGGGTCACCGAGGGCCAACCAAGTCTCGAACCTGAGCAGCCAAGCTCCGTTCTAGAGCTCGCCGCGTCCGTTGACCCCGTACTTGGGCACATAGCGCTGCCGAGTCTCGAACCTGAGCAGCCAAGCTCCGTTCTATAGCTCGCCGCGTCCGTTGACCCGTACTTGGGCACATAGCGCTGCCGAGTCTCGAACCTGAGCAGCCAAGCTCCGTTTCTAGAGATCGCCGCACCCGTTGACCCCGTACTTGGGCACATAGCGCTGCCGAGTCTCGAACCTGAGCAGCTAAGCTCCGTTCTAGAGCTCACCGCGCCCCGTTGACCCCCGTTACTCGGGCACGTAACGCCGCCTAGTCTCGAACATGAGCAGCCAAGCTCCGTTCTAGAGCTCGCCGCACCTGTTGACCCCGTACTCGGGCACGTAACGCCGCCAAGTCTCGAAACCTGAGCAGCCAGGCTCCGTTCTAGAGCTCGCCGCATCCGTTGACCCCGTACTTGGGCACATAGCGCTGCCGAGTCTCGAACCTGAGCAGCCAAGCTCCGTTCTAGAGATCGCCACACCCGTTGACCTCGTACTCGGGCACACATAGCGCCGCTAAGTCTCGAACCTGAGCAGCCAAGCTCCGTTTCTAGAGCTCACCGCGCCCGTTGACCCCGCCAAGTCTCGAACCAGAGCTATTACGCTCCGTTCCAGGGCTCGCCGCGCGCTTTTCAAGCTCTGCACCTGGGCAGTCAGACCCCGTGCCTGAGCGTATGGCGCCCCCTGGCCCTGTACCCGGGCCCGCCGCTCACTTAAGCCCAGTGTTTGAGCTCATCAGCTCCACGGAGAGGCTTACAACACCACCCAGCCCCGTTCACATGCGCACTGAACGCTCTAGCTGGAAGACTGAGCGCACAGCACCCCCCAGCAGTGAACCTGGGCTCTTTGCGCCTCCTAGCCTCGCGTCTGAGCCAGCAGGCTCCACGCCTGGGCGCTTTGCGCACCAGTCGTTAGTCCCGGCCCCCGCGCCACGGTCACCAAGGCCGATCCCTGCGCCGCGATCGTTGGTCCCGATCCCCATGCCACGGTCATCAAGACCGATTCCTGCGTCGCCATGGTCGCCGTTGTTGACCACGTCTCTGAGGTCCTTGGCGTCTGTGCGGCTGACCAGATCTCTGGCTCCGGCCTTTTTCCTTGGTCTCAGTAGGTCGGATCCGGCTCTTTTTCCGCCAGCGTCGAGATCCGTCCCTGAATCGCTGAGCTCTGCCTTTGGGCCTCTGAGCCTCCCCCCTGAGGCTCCGGGCCCTTGCTCTGCCTCTGGGCCGTTGGACGCCGCCTCTGTGCCACTATGCGTCGGTCTTCAGCCGCCAGCGCTCGGTATGGTCCTCGGGACTATCAGGCCGGCCTCCAGGCCCACTATGGGCGTTGGACCGGCTGCAGCCAGTCTTCTCCTCCTCTTCAGCAACTTTTTCAAGGCCTTCACGGCCTTTTGGCGCCCCACTGTGCGCCATCTCCTCAACCCTGAGTGGGTGAGACAGGCGAGGGGAGGGGTTGGTTGTGCTTAGGGGCGGCGGGACGACGCCCCTCGGGGAGGGGGTACTGTTAAGAATCACTCCCTGGCCGCGTTCGGCCAGGAGTGGTCCCAGTTTGACGACGTGAGCCTGCAGCAGCGCGATTGCACGTGCGTCAGCTTTCCCGGGCCATTCACGGGTAAGTGGCGCCACCTGGATCCTGCCTATATAACACACCTTATGGACTCGGTGGTTGCCACTGCCTACGCCCGCGGTCACGTGACTGGTGCTCACGTGGGTTCTTGATGACCCGGGCTTTTTTTGAACGTCTCTGGCGCGTTCGCTGCTTCCTGCATTACCGGTTTCTGACGGCTTGTTTTATTTCCTTTATTTTATATTTCTTTTGCTAGGGATAGAGGTAGTCTGGGGGAGTTAAGTCCCTCAGACGTGAGGCCGCTAGGAGGGCGCCCGGTAACGTTAGGGTCTTAGTCAGAGTAGGCCAGCGTTTTCTTTGTTTATTATTTTTTGCTTTTATCGAGCTGCCCCAGCAGCTTCCTCCATTCTTCCCAGCCGTTCTTCTCACGCCGTCACACCCCCTCACCGCGATCGGGAATATTTATTTCCTGATTGTGTTTGAAGAGGACGCAGTGTTTACTAACCACGTCCTCTTCACTTCCCTGCGACCCTGCCACGCCCCCGCGACCATGTTTTAAACCGCGTGGAGCTGCACGTGCTTGTGGGAGCTCCGATCGGGTCCTGCACGCTGCGCATGCGCAGACCCGGCGCATATATTGCGCAACGGAGGCACGTCGTAAGCGTGCTTTGAATATTAAGTACGTCACGCTTACGGCATGCAGTTTAGTTTATTTAGTTTATTTTATTAATCGTATCTCTTATTTAGGTCCTTTAGTTATTTATATCTTTGATTTCATTTGCTTTCGGTTTTGTATTACTCTTTATTCCTATTAGTTTTATTTCAGTTCAATAAAACCATCTGGAGCTAACTGCTTTTGGGTCCCATCTTCTTCTTATTTAATTTTGACGATTCGCCATCGTTTTGTTATGGCGAACCGTAACAGGACCATTGAAAATCTCATCTCATCGGGTCAAAATGATCAGGAGAACAGTGAGCAAAAATGAGCATGGTAGATGACCTGCTGAAGTTCAAACCGAGCACTGGAATAACAAAGAAGAAGACTGATCTGAGTATTTCAGAAACTGCTGATGTACTGGGATTCTTTTTGGGGGGGTGTAGTTCTCTATGCGAAAATGCCTTGCTGATGTCAGAGGTCAGAAGAGAATGGCCAGACTGGTTCAAGCTGATATAAATGGGGAACAGTAACTCAAATAACCACTTGTTACAACCGAGGTATGCAGAAGAGCATCTCTGAATGTGCAATACATCAACCGTTAAGCAGATGGGCTACAACAGCAGAAGACCACACAGGGTGCCACTTATGTCAGCTAAGAACAGGCAACTGAGGCTACAATTCACACCGGCACAAAAGAAGACTGCCTAGCCTCATCTGTTGAGTCTAGAGTTTTGTTGCAAAATTTGGATGGTAGAATTTGGCATAAACAACATGAAAGCATGAATGCATCCTGCCTTGTATCAACGGTTCAGGCTGGTGGTGATGTAATGGTGTGGGGCATTTTTTCCTGTCACACTTTGAGTCCCTACATACCAACTGATCATTGTTTAAACACCACAGTCTACCTAAGTATTGTTGCTGACCATTTCCGTCCCTATATGACCACAGTGTACCATGTTCTGATGGCTACTTCCAGCAGGATAATAAGCCACATCACAAAGCTGAAATCACCTTAAACATGTCAACAGATCTCAAGCCAACAGTCAACAGATCTCAATCCAATAGAGAACCTTTGGGACATGGTGGAACAGAGTTGCATCATGGACATGTAGCCGACAAATTTGCACCAACTACATGATGCTGTCATGTCAACACGGTCCAAAATCTCTGAGGAATGTCTCCAGTACCTTGTTACATCTATACCATGACGAATTAGGGCAGTTCTGAACCCAAAAAAAGGTCCAACCTGTAACTAGCAAGCTGTTACCTAATAAAATTGCTGGTGAGCCCATTACACTATAAATTTAAAAGGTAATATATAAAACTAAGATCGAAATTGCTACATGAAATTACTAACTTATTTAATATATGGCCTCCACACCAGCAACTGTGTAGCACACCACTGTTGGGACCGAGGTCTGAATCCAGGTGGTGCCTTCCAGCTGAATTGGCCATCACACAGGCACAGCAGATTTTTTTGAATAACATGGTTTACCACACATACCTTGCTTGGTGGTAATTTGAGCACCCCCTGCTGTCATGAACTCAATGTTGCCAAGCTGGAGGACTCCAGACAGCAGTTTGAACATGTCTCTGATCTCCTCCTCAGTGAACTCCATCACTTTCAGCGCTTCCTACAGTGAGAAAATGTCCAGAGCCAGTTATGCATGTGGCAAAGCACTGTTTAGATACACTTACAATAATCTTTTTAGATGATAAATTAATCCGTGCGTGTTTCTTATTAATGCGTTTACTTTTTTTTACCTCAAACACGCGAGTGATATTTCAGCATTTATTTCTGAGAAGATTCAGGTGTATGCTGAAACAACTCTTTAAACAGTATTTAAGAGTCTCACCATGACACTGTCGTAGAGCTTCTTATCATGAAGATTTCGGTCCTTCACACAGCCAGACTGGCTCAGGTAATTAAATGATTCGGGAGGGTCGGCCAGGTAATATGTTTCTGAACAAAGAAATAAAATTGTATGCTTTGATATCTGTAAGTCTTTGCCAGAGTTTATCAATGTGTCAGTCAATACTGTGCACACTAGGCTGTTGCGGTTATTATATGAAGAATGTACATTCATTTTAATGTACATTTCCTGTACTGTATAAATGGGACTGTACAAAAGTCTTAGGCCACCATTAGATTTGTTGTTTTAGCAGTGGTATAATGTCTATATATAATTATTTGCACAGTCTTGCTCAGTCTTATTAGAATACTACCAGATAATACAGGAGATCCGTATGCAGTAATATTTTTAAACAGAAAAATCAGCTTCTATAGGCTACAGTGGTATTTAGTGTGACCTCCCCTCAAACTTGAGCAATAGCAGCATCTGATAGCTTCAGGGGATGCCAAGTTGACCCTTCTGCAGTCCCAAGAAGCTTGATCAGGAATGTTCTTAGTAGAAGGGTAGCAGACAAGAAACAACTTTTTCGGTGAAATCACGCCAAATTTTGACATTTCTTATCAAACTATATACAGTGGGGCCAAAAAGTATTTAGTCAGCCACTGATTGTGCAAGTTCTTAGAAAGATGAGAGAGGTCTGTAATTTTCATCATAGGTACACTTCAACTATGAGAGACAATGAGAAAAAAAAATCCAGGAAATCACATTGTAGGATTTTCAAAGAATTTAATTGTAAATCATGGTGGAAAATAAGTATTTGGTCAATAAATTTGATTCAACTCAATACTTTGTAACATAATCTTTGTTGGCAATGACAGAGATCAAACGTTTCCTGTAAGTCTTCACCAGGTTTGCACACACTGTAGCTGGTATTCTGGCCCATTCCTCCATGCAGATCTCCTCTAGAGCAGTGATGTTTTGGGGCAACATGGACTTTCAACTCCCTCCACAAATTATATATTGGGTTGAAGTCTGGACACTGGCTAGGCCACTCCAGGAAATTCCTTTTCAAGAGCCACCCCTTCGTTGCCCGAGCAGTGTGTTTGGGATCATTGTCAGGCTGGAAGACCCAGCCATGTTCCATCTTCAATGCTCTCACTGATGGAAGAAGGTTTTGGCTTAAAATCTCACGATACATGGCCCCGTTCATTCTTTCCTTAACACGGATCAGTCGTCCTGTCCCCTTTGCAGAAAATCAGCCCCAAAGCATGATTTCTCCACCCCCATGCTTCATAATAGGTATGGTGCAACTCAGAATTCTTCTTCCTCCAAACATGGTAACATAGTTTTTGCCAAAAAGTTCTATTTTAGTTTCATCTGACCACATGATATTCTCCCAATCCTCTTCTGGATCATCCATATGCTCTCTGGCAAACTTCAGACGGGCCTGGACATGTACTGGCTTAAGCAGGAGGACACGCCTGGCACTGCAGAATCTGAGTCCCTCTCTGTGTAGTGTGTTACTGATGTTACTTTGGTCCCAGCTCTCTGCAGGTCATTCATCAGGTCCCTCCGTGTAGTTCTGGGATGTTTGCTCACCGTTCTCATGATCATTTGACCCCACGGGATGAGATCTCACGTGGAGCCCCAGATCGAGGGAGATTATCAATGGTCTTGTATGTCTTACAATTTCTTACAATTGCTCCCACAGTTGATTTATTCACACCAACCTGCTTGCCTATTGTAGATTCACTCTTCCCAGCCTGCTGCAGGTCTACAATTTTCATCCTGGTGTCCTTCAACAGCTCTTTGGTCTTGGCCATGGTTCTGACTGTTTGAGGCTGTGGACAGGTATCTTTTATACAGATAAACAAGGTGAAAAACAGGTGCCATTAATACAGGTAAACCAGTGGAGGGACAGAAGAGCTTCTTAAAAGAAGAAGATCTGTGAGAGCCAGAAATCTTGCTTGTTTTTGGGTGAACAAATACTTATTTTCCACCATGATTTACAATTAAATTCTTTAAAAATCCTACAATGTGATTTCCTGGATTTCTTTTCCTGGATTTTGTCTCTCATAGTTGAAGTGTACCTATGATGAAAATTACAGACCTCTCTCATCTTTCTAAGTTGGAGAACTTGCACAATCAGTGACTGACTAAATACTTTTTTGCCCCACTGTATGTTAATTTTACAATTGCTAAAACAACAAATCTGATGGTGGCCTAAGATTTTTGCATGGTACTGCATGTGTGCTTTGTTCTTAAGTTTATTCACCTTTCTGTGCTATATCTGCCCCAGCCAGCAGAGCATAGAATATATGATAATTTCTCTCTCCAGGGTTCTGCCTAACCACACGGTTCTAGAAGCCAAACAAGCACAAATGTTGAGCAAAATTTTTCATTGTAACATTCATACATCAGAGTGAGGTCAGAGATATGATTCTGGTCCATTTGACCTTTCTAACTACACAATAGACAGGAAATGTTATTGGTGTTACCTTTTCGAGTAAATCTGATGAAGATAAATTAAGGAAGACAAAGACTTGTTTCAAAAATGATTAGAGCTTTTTTCTGTTATTTAGCTACATTTATATAAAGTCTGAGTTCCTGTGCTTATGTTGCCAAACTGACCCAGTCATGCAGGTATCACCCCTACAACATCGGGAGAATTTGACTACTCTATTAACCACTGCAATGCTCTTCTGGCAGGACTTCCCATGCGTACAATCAAACCATTGCAACTGGTTCAGAATGCAGCAGACGATCTGGTTTTCAAGTTTTCTCATGTCTCATGTTTCTTCGTTGTCTCCCCATAGCTGCCTGTATCAGATTTTAAACCCTGATCCACCAGATCTGAGCTCCTTTGTTTCTAAATACTCTAATTAAACCATGCTCTGTACATCATAGCCTTTGATAAATGTAAGTTATTTTGTCAATAAGTGTATAAATAAAAAGTTAAATGCATTCGGGTTGAAAATAATCTTTTCATATTAACACAGCCAGACTTTTTTGGGTGTTCACTACTAGTCTAGGCATTATATATCAATATAAGCTGACATTGGTGTAAAGGACTCCAGACTTCATGGGGCCCAGTTACTTTACCACAACAACTTCAGGTTTCAGGTGTCCTGCCTGATTAAACTGATATTAACTAGACCTGTGATTGGTAAAAGTGACTGACAATTGAATGGTTCAATGCCTAAGTCAGAAGGATACAATCGACGATGCAACCTCCTTGGATGTAACCACTCTGTGAAAAATGAAGCTGGATGAATTTTCCGAAACGGCTGGAGTTGTTATTGTAAACTGTTTTAGCATTTCCAAATGCCTCCATGATGGGACTGTGAACAGAGAAAAGAAATTGGGATTCATACAGAGTGGCATGCAATACACCTTATACAATACTAACTTTATTAGGTACACCTCTACACTCTGTTTCTACACTCATTGTCCATTTTATCAGTTCCACTTAACATATAGATGCACTTTGTAGTTCTACAATTACAGACTGTTGTCCAAAGGTTTCTCTGCATACTTTGTTAATCCCCTTATTCTGTTCTGTAATGGTCAGGACCCCACAGGACTACCACAGATCAGGTACTATTTGGGTGGTGGATCATTCTCAGCACTGCAGTGACACTGATGTTAATGTGTGTTTTGCTGCTATGGACTGTGGTAGCCAAGCGGTTAAGGTACTGGACTATAGCCCATAAGGTCCAGGGTTCAAATCTCACCTCTGTCAACTGCCACTGTTGGGTCCTTGAGCAAGGCCCTTAACCCACAATTGCTTGGATTGTAAGATCAATTGTAAGTTGCTCTGGATAAGAGTGTCTGCTAAATGCTGTAAATGTACAGTACAATTGGGTCAGACATAGCAGTGCTGCTGGAGTTTTTAAACACTGTGTTCACTCACTGTATACACTACTGGATACATCTAAATTATTTCTCCACCTTGTAGATGTGAAGTCTGAGAAGTAGCTCATCTGTTGTTGCACAGTTTGTGTTAGTCATCCTCTAATCCTTCATCAGTGCCTACAGAATGCTGGTGGCTGGACATTTTTGGGTGGTGGACTATTTTCAGTCCAATAGTTACACTGAGGTGTTTAAAAACTCCATAAGCACTGCTGTGTCTGATCTATGTGAGGTGTTTGAATATATGAGTATGTGTGTGATGACCTGCTCTGTACGATGGCCTGCTCCACCCGAGTCGTCTTGTCTGGTGCTCCACCTGAATTTTGGCTCATAACGGACAGGAACTGCAGCAGAAGTTTAGTGCTCTCTGTTTTACCAGCCCCACTTTCTCCACTGCAATACACACACACAGACGGCTGACATTTAGGCGACATATATTTAGCAAGTGGGTCCAAATCAAATGGGATGCTTTCTGCAGTTTGGTGTCTTAAGTGTGCTACTTTAGTTTAGAAAGCGCCCAAGATGCTGATGTAAGTAACATTACAGTTTACATAAAGCACATATGCAGAAACCATCTTAATGTAATAATTGAATAATCTTAAATAGCACAGTTTCTAATGCCACAAACTACAAGTGATCGCTTAAGACTTCAAACATACAGCTTCACTATAACTACTGCAATTACATATCTAACTGCATAGCTATATTACCCTTCAGATTCTGTGCAATGTATTTTTCTAATTATTGAAAGCATAGAACATTGAATTACACATTCTTAACATTGTCCTTACAGACGTATTCATCTAATCATATATAGCATGCATTTGGGTGCATGTTCAAGAAAATACCTGATGAGCACACATTGGCTGTCGTGTCTTTTCCAGAGACATCGGTAGCTCTCATTGGCCACGGCGAAGATGTGGGGTGGGAGTTCACCAAGCTGATGCTGACTGTACAGCGCTACTGCAGAGGGGTCATACAGACCTGCAATCTGCTTGTAAGGGTTAACAGCTGCCAAGATGGAGCCTATATTAGTCTGAGAAAGTGATAAAATTAGATCATGGATATATTTACATATTTACATACTGTATGCTGACCAGAACTAAAATCTTTAATGTGAAGCATAAGCAGGTTGTTTTTCTTATGGCACAGCTGGACTGTGTAATCCCACATGAATCATGATTAGAGTAATTCTGAAATATGATTTACTGGTTGTAACAAAAGCAGAGATGAGGTCATTGAAGGGCTTTTCCAGGAAGGCTACATGGTAGCCTCACATAACACCAGAGACATAAAATGAGTTGTGTAGAATCTTAAAAAAGAGAATTATACGAATAGTCCGAAACAAATATAGTTATACATATACGTACTGCATAACAGCAACATAATTTGCCTAAATACTCAAGGAATAGCGTATGATATATTTGATATTAATGACACAAAATATTATATACACTCACCAATCACTTTACTAGGTGCACCTCCTTGTTTCTACATTCACTGTCTATTTTATCCACTTTCCACATACAGTAGATGCACTTTGTAGTTCTACCATTACAGACTGTAGTTAACTACAGATTCTATATACTTTGTTATTCCACATTTCCACTTACATATGTGACAAACTAAAGAGAAAATAAGATTCAGAACTGACTCTGTGATTGATTTTGTGCAAATGTTCCATTCCATGCTAATTGTTTCCTTACAGTGACAACTGTAACAACTGAGGAATTAATTTAGTTGAGGGGGAAATAGGTAGGGGCACAAACACTGAATATGAACAGTAGTGGCTTTAATCTGCTGCTTTCTTAATCAAACTTTGGGAAGGCAATAATGAGAATTGGTGCAGTGGCCTAACACCCCAACACTGCAGTAACCTAGGTTCATGTCCTGGTGGTGCCTTCTGGCTGAGTCAGGTGTCACACGGTCTAAGGGAGACAACTTTACTCAGTTCAGTTTTCTGGTTTTTTAGTGCCATTTTTCCATGTCTGTATGCAGGAATATTTTAAATGTGCAGAAATATTTAATATGCAGTTTAACAGGTTGTTCTCAAATGATTTTCTATACACCACACATGGGCTATACATAGGCTAAAATGTCTTAGCCTTACTTAGCCTGTACGAATGTGTACACGAATTTACTGCAGTAGAAGTAATATATACCAAAATTAAAACTACTGTCACCAGAATAATAAGTACGTTAATATAATGAAGTAAATGTACACGGCTCAAGACTTGTCAGTACTTAACTGGATATGTTTTATGTGAGTACATTTTGGAAACTGTCGAGCAGTAATTCAAATGCAAGGGATTTAGTGCCTTTGGTTTACAAACAGGTCAACCCAATCAAAAGGTCACAGC
Organism: Ancistrus triradiatus; assembly: GCA_025084515.1. NCBI lineage: Eukaryota > Metazoa > Chordata > Actinopteri > Siluriformes > Loricariidae > Ancistrus > Ancistrus triradiatus. The sequence goes on along the minus strand of JAJAGP010000486.1, from coordinate 327,272 downwards.
AGTGAGTCATGCTAAGCTGCATGCATTCTAATCAAATGCTGCATACACTCAATTTTCAATTCACACACAATAAAAATAGACCTTAAAAATTACATTTAATTACAAAAAATGTAGATAAGTGATTTACAGGCTCGTTTCTTCCTTAGATAATGATTGTGTGCTGAGCTGAAACACAATGTGTCTACTGTCACGCGCCGCGGCAGCGCGCACCGGCATATGGACCTATCAGGGAGTCCCACGGCGATCATCGTGATTGCGTTCAGCCGTGGGACGACCTATAAAGGCACAACCGCGAGAGACCCACCTCGCGGTTCAACAAGTGTACTCCGTGCCCGGCGCGTTCCGTCACGCAGCACCACTCGTCCTCGCATTCCTCCGTGTTATTCCGCTCATCGCCGCGTTCCGTCGCGCCCCCATGTTCAGGTATTGCCCGTTTAGTTCCGTTCCGGGTTTTTGTCTTTTGCACCCGTTTTATGTTTATATTCTGTTTGTTTTTCCTACCCGCTTTCGGTTCCCGTTCACGCCCGTTTTCGGCTTCAGCCTAGTTTATGTTTTCCACCCGTTTTTGGCCATTGCCTGTTTCTGTTCGCTGTGTCTCCCCCTGTTCTAATAAAGCTCCCTTAGTTGAATACCTGCGTTCGCCTCCTGCTTCCCATCCGCCTCCCGCCGTTACATCTACACTTGCTTACAAATAAATGTGCACAAGTTTAGCACATTTGCTTCTAAACACTACTACGGTACATGAAAGATATAAAGACTAAATTTAATAAGTACCCTGCACATGCTATATATGGTAGCACATTAACAATTACAGTTGATTAAGTAGCCCCTTTTTCCAATGATGTTGTAGACAAATAAAGCCATTCTAAGCAACATAGCCAACTTTCCTAATTTTTATATTAAGTCTGTTTTGTTCGTTGTGATAGAACATGTAGAACTACAGATATAGTAAGTTAAGTATGTAAATCAAATCAAACACATTATATATATATATATATATATATATATATATATATATATATATATATATATATATATATATCTGTGTTTGATTTGATTGTCAAACTGGAAATCTACAGTCATTGCATTATATTTACCAATTTTTGTTCTATGCAAAATGGAAAAATTGCTGGGTTTAAAAAAAAGAGATTTAGCAAAAGAATGCTGTGCTCTCACACCACTGACATGGAATCACACACACGTTTTATCCTTAATTAAATTATATGTTTATGTCACTATCTACTAGCACATATTTTATGCCCTTAAGAGCTTTGTTAAGGTCGTTTGTGCTTTTGCATAAAAATAATATAGTTTCTCATTCAGCTTCCTTTTTTTCTGTGTTTTTATGTCCACTGTGTCGATATAGTGTGTCTAAGTAAAAATATAATTCCTCAAGTCACAGGAGCAAACAGGGATTATTTGCATTCTAACAAATCAGGTATAATGTAAACCATTCACAGTATGACGTATGTACGTTATACAGTATCAAAAGCAACACTAAGGTCAAAAAGATCAAACTCTTGTGAACAGGAAGTTCTCAATTTTAGAAGACCAAGTTCTCAATATCAGTGTTTGTCAGTGGTGATTTCCTCAGTCAGCTCAAATGTGTTCCAAAATAAGCTGACCACCCAAAAGGGACAGCTGATTACCTCCAAGTCCTGTCAAGTTCACACACATGCCAAAGGAATCCTGCATGCAAGAAATATCTATTTACATTTCAGTAAAACGCAGCTATTTCAACTATTTCATAATCTTTTCTCTTAATGCCTTACTGAGTACTTCAATGTATCCATTTCACAAAATGCATGGAGTACATGATATTGAGATATGGAATGTCTTTCCTTTCAGGAAACTTAATCAGAAACCTTTTCCTTTCAACCTCTGACTGAGATGATTCTCGCCCAGTCAGGAAGCTGGTTATTCACACAGTTGAATGGGAGACGTAGGAGCCAAAACCGTCTTAACTACACAGGAAAGACCTGCAGAGAGAGGGAGCCTGTTGGTCCAGTAGCAGCCATGGTGGTCTGCAAACCTAAATAAAAAATAGCAAATGTCTCTATGGTGGCCAAGTGGTTAAGGTTCAAATCCCACTTCTGCCAAGCTGCCACTGTTAGGTCTTTGGGCAAGACCCTCAACCCACAATTGCTTGGATTGTAGGATTGTATCAGTTCTAAGTCACTCTGGATAAAGGCATCTGACAAATGACTTTAGCCCCTTTTTAACTCCCAGAACCCCTAAAAATAGAAGAAAGTCTTTTTTTGGGTCATTTTAAAAAAAGATAAAACACGCTAAATGTTAAAACCATACAAAGTATATGATTTAAACTTAATTAGTCTAGGGTTTAAGTAGTCTTAATTGATGCTCAACACAAACAACACCATGTATCCCTGTAGTGCAGAACAAAAATACAGTGGTACCTCGGTTCTCGACCACCTCGGAACTTGTCATATTCGGTTATCAATGCACTTTGACTAGAAAAATGTCTCTCTGTCGTCGTTTGTTAGGTACTCGGCACACTTGTTTAAACTTGTATGAGTTGAGCCGTGCGACTTATTCCATTCAAAAATTGATTCATGATTCATGATTCAGTACACAGTGATTCAGATTCACAATAGCTCTCGCTCAGTGTAGATACCCGCTGTGTTTATCGTGTTTTTCTTTATTTTCATATCTACACTACTGTATTGTTAGAGCAAATACGTCTCCAGGGTCATAAAAAGGTTACTTGTAAGAGCCAGCAGGAAGGCAAACAGGAAATGAATCCTCCAGAACACTTTCAGGCTGCAGTTAGCTTAGCAGCTATGCCAGCGCCCTGAGTTCGCCAATAGAGTAAGTGCTTTGTTGTTACTTTTCACTTTCAATCCATTACTCACTAAATTGCATTAGATTTGATACTTTATTATAAAATAAGCTTGGTGTTAATGATTTTAACTGTAGGTTAATATATAAGTGTTTTTCAACAGTAAGTTCGGCTCCACTATGATACAGTATAGACTATATTAAACTCCTAAGTTCGTGATACATTTAATTTATGATGGATTTGTCTGAACATATTTCCATCGTAAATCAGGGAGCACCTGTACAATACAACTCCATTAGTACATATAATGTCTTATACAGTGTGGATTTTCTGGGGGTCTGGAATGGATTAATTAAATTTACATTATTCCTTATGGACAGAATTGCTTGGTACTCAACGTTTTCGGTTCTCGACAATCCGTCTGGAACAAAATAATGACGAGAACCGTGGTATGACTGTAGATAAAATTTTGCAAAATACAGTTGGTATCATACAGCTGATCAGTTTTGATACTATAGCATATGCTAATAGAAGACACTACAGTACATGCTGTAAATGAATACGAAATTGCAATGCAGTGTTATGGGCAGACAAGATATCATTCCTGCATTTCAACCATAAGAAACGTGAGACCTGGACTTGTAATGACAGACTTGAGACTTGACTTGGACTTGCATAAACAATGACTTGTGAACATCTCTGGATTTCAAGGCAATTTGTTACACTAGTAAGTGTAAATTTGTGTCTTTCTTAAAACATCTGAAAAGCAGCAAAATGTTATAAAGTGTTTTGAGTGTTTCTTAAAAGCTTACATAGATGTGGTCTTTCTGATAGCGCTGATGGAGGTTGTGCATGATGGCGGCCTCGTGAAGCTCGGCCAGTGTGGACATATCTTCAACGCCATCAATACTGCTCTGGTGCATGAGGTACACCTTCTCCCTGTTGACCTCTGCCTGCTGCAGGTACAACACCTACAAAGACAGATAGCGAGAGAATTGGAAAAGATTAGGAATTTCCTCTGAACCTGCACATATTCAGTAGCATCTGTAAAAAATGGGATAACTTCACTCTCTCTTTCACACACACACACACACACACACACACACACACGCACACACACACACACACACACTCTGGTGTAATGTCTGGGTGAATAATACATATTTAGCTCAATAGAGGAAGTTTCTCGATTGCCAGATGGCATTTCCTAACAAGAACAGTGTGCAACCTTAAAATGTGGCCTAGTTTTAACTTACAAAAGGAAACTGCTGACTTGGTGTATCTGAGCTCAAATCCCAAGGAACATGTGCCCATAGAAATTCATCATAGCCATTTGAAATAAAATAATTGTTTTAATTATCTTTATTTAAACACTTTTTGTTGCCTCAAGTAAAGAGAAAGAAGGCAACTGAAAAACTGAAAATAACAGAACTGGAGCGATCATTCACTCATCTTCATTCACCAATCCATTGCAAGGCACACAGGCACACCTTTTTAGAAACACAAATTAACACGTGCCTTTGGAATGTGGCAGGGAACTGGAGTACCTGGAGGAAACCCACACAGACACAGGAACAACATGCAAACTGATCTCTTGAGCAGTGAGGCAACAGCACTAGCCACTTTTACAGTTTCACATTTCACAGTTACCATCAAAAATTCATAGTAAAACTGTGAACTTCATGGTCAAACTGTGAAAGTTCACATTAAAACTGTCAAGCAATTCGCAGTTTTACTATGAACATTCACAGTACATTTTTTCCTGGGTCATATATGTTCATTCGTGTATTCAATACTTTTCCTCAACAAATAACTGACAAAGTACACATTTTTTGTCTACACATTTTTTAACTGTGTTTTCTTGATCTACTTTTAGGATTTGTGAAAAAACCCCATGACGATTTAGGTCATATTTTGTCAGACATTTTAGAAAAATTCTTAAGGAATCACAAACTTTCAACCATCACCGTTGGTTTAACTTTATATTGGCGGATCTGTGTGTAGACTAATTTGAATGTACAATGTCTTTTTGTTCTATATTCTCTCTCTCTAAAATCTGTCTCTCTAGATCTTTCATAAATCACACAATCATGCCACTTGTAGCCATGGTAACCATGGAAAGGACTGGATCTTCAGTTCATGAACAGAGAGCTGGGTGTTAGACAGATTGGAAATCAATACAGTCGCTAATGTAATCGTGTGTGGGCATGCATTAAGATATATGTGCTCTCGTCATTCAAGCCCATTAAATCAGTTTCTGAATTTTCAACTGTGAACCTGACCACTCTCCACACCCTCTTTCTGTTTCTGTCAATACGCCACTTACTCATATTTACACATCTAGAGAGAGACAGAAAATTCTTTTTACATTTATGTCATTTAACAGACACCCTCACTAGAGCGACTTACAATTGCTACATTACCACAATCAAAGAAATGGTGGATTGCTCAAGGACCAAACAGTGGCAGCTTGGCAGAGGTGGGATTTGAACACTGGCCTTCTGGTCCATAGTCCAGTATCTTAACTGCTAGGCCACCACAGCCCCATGTGAGCTGTATTATCAATAAGATGGTATGTGAGGTACTCTACAATCAGGTGTTAAAGCTTCTTGACAGAAATTACGTTACGGTAAAAAGAAAAATCAATTGCTCATTTAAATCAGGAAAACCTAGAAATTTTATGAATTTTATACATTAGAAACATGCAATAAAAATACAGAGCAACTACAATTACATATACAGTGGGACAAAAAAGTATTTACTCAGCCAGAGATTGTGCAAGTTCTCCTACTTAAAAAGCTGAGAGAGGTCTGTAAGTTTCATCATAGGTACACTTCAATAACAAAAGTTAAACTCTATACTTTGTAACATAACCTTTGTTGGCAATGACAGAGGTCAGACGTTTCCTGTAAGTCTTCACCAGATTTGCACACACTGTAGCTGGTATTTTGGCCCATTCCTCCATGTAGATCTCCTCTAGAGCATGGACATGTACTGGCTTAAGTAGGGGGGCACGCCTGGCACTGCCGGATCTGAGTCCCTCTAGGCATAGTGTGTTACTGATGGTAGCCTTTGTTACTTTGGTCCCAGCTCTCTGCAGGTCATTCATCAGGTGCCTCCGTGTAGTTCTGGGATTTTTGTTCACCGCTCTCATGATCATGTTGACCTCATGGGATGAGATCTTGCGTGGAGCACCAGATCAAAGGGAGATTATCAATGTTCTTGAATGTCTTCCATTTTCTTACAATTGTTCCCACAGTTGATTTATTCACATCAACCTGCTTGCCTATTGTAGATTCACTCTTCCCAGCCTAGTGCAGGTCTACAATTTTCTTTCTGGTGTCCTTCGATAGCTCTTTGGTCTTGACCATGGTTGAGTTTGGAGTCTGACTGTTTGAGGCTGTGAACAGGTGCCATTAATACAGGTAACGAGTGGAAGACAGAACAGCATATTAAAGAAGAAGCTACAGGTCTATGGAATCCAGAAATGTTCCTTGTTTGTGGGTGACTAAATACTTATTTTAACCATGATTTACAATTAAATTCTTTAAAAATCCTACAATGTGATTTCATGGATTTTTTTTCCTCATTTTGTCTCTCATAGTGTGAAATGTACCTATGACGAAAATTACAGACCTCTCTCATCTTTCTAAGTAGGAGAACTTGCACAATCACTGGCTGACTAAATACTTTTTTGCCCCACTGTACAGCATTTACCAGACACACATATATATTGACTTACAATTGATCTACAATTGTCCAAGGACCCAACATGTCTGCCATTTGGATTTGAGAGCTTAACTCCATTTCAACCTTTTGATTAGTAATCCATAAGCTTAACCACTGTGCCACCACTGTCCTAGCAGGCCAAGCTCCTCAAAATGGTACAGTTTGTGTGTGAAAGAGATCCAGATGAAGTGTGTATTTGGTAATATCAAGACGTTTTGCTGGGTTTGTGTTGAATATTTAGTTTAGTTTAAACAGTCTAATCTCGTTATCTTGACCGCCGTAATCTCGCTAAACTCATCTCTCACCACCTGTGATGTCACGACGGATTTCCCTCCATGAACTTTACCTAAAAATGCTGCCAACCTCACCTCTTGTCCACGCCAAGCTTAAAATGTGACAAATGTCCTGCCAGCAATTGAATTCTACCCCGTTAAGTTGCAATGTTTCAGACCATACGTAGTTTAATTTAATCCTACTTTAAACTTGCAACATCAGATGATGTACAGCCCCTGTATGTTAACAGAGACGTTATGAATGAGACTGTAGTACAGAAGCCTGCCCTGTCATTAGAAAGAACCAATCAGCCTATTAGAAAATGCCAATCGGGGGGAAGCAATTCTTGGCCCCTTTGTTCTGCTGAGATCTGCATGCACAGTAGGCAGGATAAGCTTAAAAATGCGTATTTTTCTGTGTTATTTGAACCCAACAACGCAAGCAAGTTATATCACTTTTGTCAAATTATACCAGCAATTCTAAATATTCATTTTAAACGTTACTTTCTCTTTCAGTTTTGAATATATATGTCTCTCCCCATTCAAAGAGATAGGAGTCTGGTCTTGTATGGCTGGAAATAACTGCTTGGCGGTATTACCAAGATGGCGGCAGAGTGAAAAGACTTATCTTATAATGACTTTGCTGTTATTCATCGCAGACTGGACTTCATGCGCTTCGCATTACAATCGCATTTCTAGACAACTTGCTATACTGGGGTACGCACAGAATGTAGAGGGGCACAGCTCTACTCCTTTGATTGCCAATAATGGGGCACAACTGTGCATAAAAAATAAGCCTGTTAAACACTAAACAGATTAAGTGATTTAACACTAAAGTGGCCGTTACTCTGCCATGGATGAAAAATGAAGAACAACTTCAAAACAACGTGGCTGATTTTCTTTTAAATATTTGTGGATGTCCATTACTCTATGAGGAAATCACGAAATAAACTAGCTGCGACTGACAGTGTTAGCTGCTCAAGTTTTTGGAAAGATATTGGGGCATCAGTAGTGCCTGTAGTGAATTTGTGTGGAGGGTCCTGTAGTTTTGCTCAGCAATCCACAATAAAATTGAGTTTTTACCGCTTACTTTTAGAGGCACAGCAAGACTGTACTGGGGCACATGTCCGATTAAAGTTAGTTTGGTTTAATGATGCCCCTGATTAGGACATTAAAAGTTATTACCATATGCAAAATGTCTGTCTATTATTATGAGTTTTGAAGATCAAACAAAAATGAGTTAATTCAAAGTCTTTCCTAGTTTATGTACACATGTACATAAACTAACCTGACAGCAACTATAGGCCTTCATATTGAAACCAATTTTCATTTCTTTTCTTTATGTTCTTATGTGTGACTTTAATTTTTTTAAAGCAAATGAAAAGCAATGCAAATGAAAAGCTCGCTTAGTAAAACATAGCAGTGCTACCCTAGGGGAATTTTCAAAGAGAAAGAACATGAGAGAGGGAGTATAAAGCATGAGAATAAAGGGGAATAACTGAGAAAGAGAACAGGATGATCTGTTTTTTCATCATGGTTCTGAACGCAAAAGTGAGAATGTCTGTCTGGGTCACTTACTGCAAATGCCAAGCTCGCAAAGTAATAATTTGTAATTCAGTGTATAAGTATTCTTCCAAATTTAAAAAAATTAGAAGCACTTTAGTTCAGGTTCAGAAAGTCCAAATATTTTGTTCCAACCACTTGGCTTTGCCAGCAGGCAAAATTAATTAGTGAAATCATCTGGGTGGTAAAAAATCCTGGAAGAGCTTTTAAACCTTGAATTGTACACCTGTGTAATATAGATGATTTTTTGATGGTTTAGAATTGCTTTGAGCCTAGAATTTAATACGTCTAAGCTTAGATCATAGAGTACACAGTATAGTGGGAGATTAGTATAGTGGGACTGCCTTCTCAAGCAGTGAAATAGCATGTTGTCTTGATTATGACTGCTTCCATTTTGGCCTCAAATCTTCCCACAGTATCCTTGTTTTTATCAAATTATTTCCTCTATTTCCTACTTCCATTCTCCTGCTTCTCACTAATGCACCTCTACTCCTCTTTCACTCGCTCAACCATCTCCTCATTTATCTATTAAAGGTGCATTTGGATGACAGTCTGACAGATGGAGAACGCTTTGGCTGAATGGTATGATTAATCAGAAGCCTGTAATTGTCTTCTCACTATCCTAGCATGTCCAAGTAAATAGGCAAAGGCGTGGAGCCAATTGGAAGTACAGCCTGCCTGTTTGTCTTTCAATGATTGTGGGGACTTTCCACTGACATAAAATTGCTGTAGGTAATTAATGCTACACCTACACCTAACCATTTGATTTTTCCATGCAGTACTGAGCAACCAAAAGGAACAGAAGCAATGTATCCTTCAGGGTATGGCAACATGGTGGTGCAAGTTTTCAGTACGGTCGTCACATTGCTCCAGAGATTCCAGGTATGATCATGACCACTGTCTCTGTCTTTTTGAATTAAGCATGTCCTCGCTGTGTGTGGGTGAGTTTTCTGTGGGTGCCTCCCACATTATAAAGACAAGCGTTAGGCTAACTGGTCACCCAGAATTGCCTCCAGTGGGATTCTGTTTGGGGACTGTCATTATGATTGTACTTGTCATGAAAAGCCATTGATACTGATGTGATGTTAAATAAATAACTAAATCCTTCTGGGTATTAGAAAAACATCCCCAGGACCATAGTTAAAAAAATAACTATAGGTAGTGTTTACATGTAGTGATTACATGTAATTTAGCAGACACCCTTATCCAAAGCGACTTAAAACCTTTACATACCAAATCTGATTTTTACAGATGAAAAAAAAACACGTCAAGTTCTTGAAAAAGAACGCACATACATTAACACCGTCCTTCACAGAGAGTCCGAGACTGACGGACTGAGACACTGCGCAAAATTTTGAATCGCCTGTACTAATTTCTGCATTGTTCGGATGCGTTAAAATCAGGCTGACCAATCAGAGCTCGGTTGTCAGGCAGAACAGCTCATCCTGCTAGTAGCAGAGCAAAAGAGCTTATATGACAAGCAACACGCTGACTATAAAAACATGGATATTAAAGTAAATATCTGGCGAAATATAGCTGAAAGGCTGGAGAATGATGGTAATAAACCTCACAGTGACTGTATGGAATTGTTTTCTTATTTATTTAAGTGCATTCTAATCTGTTCATGCCCACAAAAACATAAACTATACCTTCCTGCACTAATCATCATTCGTGTCTATGTTTTTGTTGACGATGTGAAAAAGACACGGTGAAATCTCCACAACACTTTAAGAGAAGGAATGTTAAAGAGAGCAAAAGAGGACAGGGAGGTTGCAGTGTGGTTAGACAAAAAATGCATCGGACTTGGTGTGAAGGCCCCACTACATTAAAAATTGCATCCGTTTTCTTCTTGCTTAAAAAACGGACTTGGTGTGAAAAGGCCTTTACAACTGACACAATCTTACAATCCAAGCAATTGCAGGTTAAGGGTCTTGCTCAAGGACCCAACAGTGGCTGTTCTGGTTCTTAGTCCAGTACCTTACCCACTAGGCTACCACAGTCCCATGATAGTGTTGTGTCACATTAATGGCTGTTGGAGCACTTTAATTTGGAATATTCATTTAACATGTTTGTGTTGATTGAAAAGTGTTCTGCATATTAACTTTACTAAATTTCATTGACTCCCTAGTGCACATATAACCACTTATACTTTCTGAAATGTGGGTCTGCTTTGCAAGGTTCACATGAAAAAAAGGAGAGAAAGAGATGGTGCCTGTAGACATGGCTGACCTATATTCCTATGTTCCTGGATATAGAAAAATCTGAAGAGCGCACACTACATAAACTGAGAATTAGTCTCAAACAGAGATAGCAAAAAAGATATTTGGGTGATCCTTCAAATGGGAGCTCTTTTTACCATCTTACATTTTGAAAAATATATTTAGTAATCATTTTGTTTCAATTATGTCAAGATGTGTACAGACTTGAAATTAAAGATGTAATAGCTACAGCTGAGCGTATGTTAAATTTAAATATGTAATTAAATAATTTTTGCTTCAATAATGACAATTTCTACTTCTTAAAGAAGAAAGAAGCTAGGTCATGGATTTGCTCATGCTAATCAATAGCTAGTATAAGATGCATTTAAAATAAATATAAATAATGTGAACATTCCTTTTTTTTGTAAAATACTGTCGTAATAGCGTAAATGGTGATGACCCTGAATAAACCTACTCTATGATGAGACGGTATACATGATTAAGCTCACATTTCCAGACATCAAATTGTCAGTATTTTCTCATGGCTGACATGTGGTTCCCAGTCACTCTTTGTTTCCATGGTTATCACATAAACAAGTGTTACCTTCAGATAATTTGCTACAGAAGTCGCAGGTTGTTGCGATCATAGACATAATATACCTGGACGACTCGTTGGCTGCTGGATCATGCATCAATGTCATCACCATATTGGTCCAGGCAACTTCTCATAATTCTCCATAGATTGTACTAGAAAAAACATGCCTGATTCTAGTCTAATAAATAATAACAATAAAACAATAATGGTAATAGATTTGCAATAGTACATAATATATGTAGTATACATATAAATCTAATAGTGTTATAATATAGTATTCACTATTTTAAATTTTATACTGTATTATACTTACAGTAGGGCAAAAAAGTATTTAGTCAGACTTTCAACTCTCTCCACAAATTTTCTATGGGGTTGAGGTCTGGAGACTGGCTAGGCTACTCCAGGACCTGACCTTGAAATGCTTTCTATGGAGCCACTCCTTCGTTGCCCGAGCGGTGTGTTTGGTATCTTTGTCATGCTGGAAGACCCAGCCATGTTCCATCTTCAATGCTCTCACTGATGGAAGGAGGTTTTGGCTTAAAATCTCACGATACATGGCCCCGTTCATTCTTCCCTTAACACGGATCAGTCGTCCTGTCCTATTGGCAGAAAAACAGCCCCAAAGCATGATGTTTCCACCCCCATGCTTCACAGTAGGTATGATGTTCTTGCAATTCAGCATTCTTCTTCCTGTAAAACAAGACGAGTTGAGTTTTTACCAAAAAGTTCTATTTTGGTTTCGTCTGACCACATGATATTCTCCCAATCCTCTTCTGGATCATCCATATGCTCTCTGGCAAACTTCAGACGGGCCTGGACATGTACTGGCTTAAGCAGAGTGACATGCCTGGTACTGCAGGATCTGAGCCCCTCTCGGCGTAGTGTGTTACTGATGGTAGCCTTTGTTACTTTGGTCCCAGCTCTCTGCAGGTCATTCATCAGGTCCCTCCGTATAGTTTTGCTTCCACCCGTTCTCATGATCATTTTGACCCCACGGGATGAGATTCTGCGTGGAGCCCCCAGATCGAGGGGAGATTATTCAATGGTCTTGTATGTCTTTACATTTTCTTACAAAATCTTTCTCCCACAGTTAATTTATTCACACCAATCTGCTTGCCTATTGTAGATTTCACTCTTCCCAGCCTGGTGTTGCAGGTCTACAATTTTCTTCCTGGTGTCCTTCGACAGCTCTTTGGTCCTTGTCCATGGTTGAGTTTGGAGTCTGACTGTTTGAGGCTGTGGACAGGTTGTCTTTTTTTTTTTTTTTGTCTCTCATAGTTTTTGAAGTGGTACCTTGATGAAAATGACAGACCTCTCTCACATCTTTATAAGTAGAAGAACTTGCAAATCAAACTGGCTGACTAACCACTTTTTTGCCCCACTGTATGTTACTATTTATATGCACTATTTTTAATCTATAATTTCATTAATGATATTATTTATTAGACTACACCTTATTTTATTTATAGGCTAATAATGTGTTGTACTGTATTGTATCATTTCACTATTATAACAAGAAAGCAAACTGACTGCCAGTGTCTCACTACTTGATTTTTATTTGTTGATGTTGTTGCATTTTAGTCAATGATGGTCAATTATAAGAATTAAAGATGCACAATTTATATATTTTTTTCAGTAGTTCAAAGTAAATGAGCTGAGTTCTGACCTTGGGCAAAAGAAAAGCTCAAATAATGATGTGAGCTTTTTTTTTAATCAAATGAGCAGTTCATAAAAACACATATATACACATACACGTGCATTCACAAGAAAACTCATGTACAGGAGGTAGAGATGAAACCTGTGTATGCATGGTATGGCTGTTCTGTTTCTTCAGAACAAGTAGTGAGAAGGCAGGTCACTGCCAGAGTGGACCGTCTCCATAGTGACCATTTCCTCCTGCCTCTGGTGAGTGATTACTCAAAGTGGGGGTTGTTGGTGGCTGCTGTTAAAAAGATGGAGGAGGGGTAGGTAGGTTTGTAGGTAAACCAGTGGGAAAGATAACAGAGAATAAGATTTGGCAGAGCTCTCAGTAAAGTCCATTACTGTACAATTTTACAGTGGAATCACTAGAATCTGATTGGTTGCTCAGCTTGACAGCCTCACATTCTGCAGACACACAATGAACTGTGGGCACCAATATTATTCAAACCATCATTAGGGACTGTGGTAGCCTAGTGGTTATGGTAATGGACTATGGATCAGAAGGTCCAGGGTTCAAATCCCACCTCTGCCAAGCTACCACTGTTGGATCCTTGAGCAAGGCCCTTAACCCACAATTGCTTGGATTGTAAGTCGCTCTGGATAAGGGCGTCTGCTAAATGCTGTAAATGTAAATCATTATTTCATTTTTTTCATCTTTATTTAACTGTTGCTTTTGTACATTCTAGTCTATCGTATATAATAGACTATATAATAGTATATAATATTATATATAATATATAATATTATTAATATACAGTGGTACCGCGGTTCTTGACCACCTCGGAACTCGTCGAATTCGGTTCTCGAGCATTTTGACTAGAAAAATTTGTCTCGGTTCTCGTCGTTGCTTGATACTCTACACACTTGCTTAAACTTGCATGAGTTGAGCCACGGGACTCGCTTCAGCCGAAACTTGATTTGCGATTCATGATTCACAATTCAGTACACAGTGATTCAGATTCACAACAGTGACGATCACCGCCATTTTTATGTTTTTCTTTATTTTTACATCTACAGTATTATATTCTTACTGCAAACAAGTTCTCATGGGTCCTATGATGTAGTGGGGCAAAAAAGTATTTAGTCAGCCACTGACTGTGCAAGATGAGAGAGGTCTGTAATTTTCATCATAGGTACACTTCAACTATGAGAGACAAAATGAAAAAAAAAAAAAAAAACAGGAAATCACATTGTAAGATTTTTACATTTTACATTTTTGCATACATGGGACTGTGGTAGCCTAGCGGTTAAGGTACTGGACTATGGACCAGAAAGTCCAGGGTTCAAATCCCACCTCTGCAAAGCTGCCACTGTTGGGTCCTTGAGCAAGGCCCTTAACCCACAATTGCTTGGCTAGTAAGACTGTACCAATTGTACGTCGCTCTGGATAAGGGTGTCTGCTAAATGCTGTAAATGTAAATGTAGGATTTTTAAAGAATTGAATTGTAAATTATGGTAGAAAATAACTATTTGGTCAATAACAAAAGTTCAACTCAATACTTTGTAACATAACCTTTGTTGGCAATGACAGACAGGTCAAACGTTTCCTGTAATTCTTCACCAGGTTTGCACACACTGTAGCTGGTATTTTGGCCCATTCCTCCATGCAGATCTCCTCTAGAGCAGTGATGGGCTGTCGCTGGGTAACACGGACTTTCAACTCTCTCCACAAATTTTCTCCTTCCATCTTCAATGCTCTCACTGATGGAAGGAGGTTTCGGCATAAAATCTCACGATACATGGCCCCGTTCATTCTTCCCTTAACACGGATCAGTCGTCCTGTCCCCTTTGCAGGAAAACAGCCCCAAAGCATGGTGTTTCCACCCCCATGCTTCACAGTAGGTATGGTGTTCTTGGGATGCAACTCAGCATTCTTCTTCCTCCAAACACGACGAGTTGAGTTTTTACCAAAAAGTTCTATTTTAGTTTCATCTGACCACATGATATTCCCCCAATCCTCTTCTGGATCATCCATATGCTCTCTGGCAAACTTCAGACGGGCCTGGACATGTACTGGCTTAAGCAGGGGGTCACGCCTGGCACTGCAGGATCTGAGTCCCTCTCGGTGTAGTGTGTTACTGATGGGAGCCTTTGTTACTTTGGTCACAGCTCTCTGCAGGTCATCCATTAGGTCCCTCCGTGTAGTTCTGGGATTTTTGCTCACTGTTCTCATAATCATTTTGACCCCACGGGTTGAGATCTTGCGTGGAAGCCCCAGATCGAGGGAGATTATCAATGGTCTTGAATGTCTTCCATTTTCTTACAATTGCTCCCACAGTTGATTTATTCACACCAATCTGCTTGCACCTATTATAGATTCACACTTCCCAGCCTGTGCAGGTCTACAATTTTCTTCCTGGTGTCCTTCAACAGCTCTTTGGTCTGGCCATGGTTGTGTTTGGAGTCTGACTTGTTTGAGGCTGTGGCACAGGTGTCTTTTGATACAGATAACGAGTACAAAAACAGGTGCCATTAAATACAGGTAATGAGTGGAGGACAGAAGAGCTTCTTAAAGAAAGAAATTACAGGTCTGTGAGTGCCAGAAATCTTGCTTGTTTGTGGGTGACCAAATACTTATTTTCCACCATAATTAACAATTAAATTCTTTAAAAATCCTACAATGTGATTTCCTACAATGTGATTTTTTTTTCTCATTTTGTCTCTCCTAGTTGAAGTGTACCTATGATGAAAATTACAGACCTCTCATCTTTCTAAGTTGGAGAACTTGCACAATCAGTGGCTGACTAAATACTTTTTTGCCCCACTGTAGTTATTAATGACAGCCAACTGAAAGGAAATCTTTTTGGAAAGGAAAGAAAGTGATGGCCAACCGAAATGAAAAAAATGGCTTTCAGGTTGAGCAGTTAGCTTTAGCAGCTAGCTCTGTGATTAACTATTTGCTTTCACTTTTCACGTTCAATCCATTACTCAGTAAATTATATGAGGTTTTTCAACACTTTATTATAAAATAAGCTTTGTGTTAATGATTTTGGCCAACTGTAGGCTAATGTAAGTGTTAATGTGTACTAGGCTCCACTATGATACAATATAGACTAGTTCATGTAACATTTAACTTATGATGGCTTTGTCTGAATGTAACCCAATAGTAAATCAGGGAGCACCTGTACAATACGGCTCCATTAATGCATATAATGCCTTATACAGTGTGGATTGTCTGGGGTCTGGAACAGATTAATTCTACTCACATTATTTCTTATGGGATAAATTTTGTTCAGTACTCCTCAATTTTGGTACTCCACAAGCCTTCTGGAACGAATTAAAGATGAGAACCGAGGTACCACTGTATTCTAACGCACATACCTACAGTCTACTATCTCTAAATGGTCTCATGTTGGATGATGGAGGAGCGTTTGTTGTCCTTATAGACAAACTGACCACAAGCCAAACAGGTAATCTAATAAGTAAGCATGCTAACTGAGGTGCACACATACAGATTGTCCCAGTAACCCAATGAGAAGCACAGCTGCAACTGGGTCACATGTGCCTACACACTCCCAGTGCTGACTGAATAATTTACAGAACAAAAAGAGAGTGAGTGACTCAGTTGGACTTGCTCATGGAAATGCATGTCAGTTTAAATTAAGTTCAGCTGCTAGGGTTGCTATAAGTTTAACAGTTAACCGGACACATCCTCCCTGTGTAAGCACAGACTTTTTCTTCTACATATACCGTCAGTGACACTAATACTTATAATTATTTTTAGTTTGATTTTTAAATTTCTACCCCTTCCTGCTCTAGACATTCCAAGACTACACCCCCGGAATTTAGCTGACTTCATTCTTCACACTTGTGCAACTACTAACTGCTGTCTGTGTTTTATTCAAGGCATGGACTCTATGGGTGTGTTCTCGCTATAGACAAATCTGATTTACTCCTTCAATCCAATTTTTAGAAGGTCGAAATGGCAAGTTACAAAAGGGAAAATCCAATTTGTAGTATAACTGGGTCTGCTCAGATATCTGCATTGGTTGTTATAATACTGACATAGGATTGTGCATCAAAGTACAGATTTTGCCATATATTATTAAAGTTCTGAACATATTCAGTGCAAACAACAGAGGGAAATCCTTATAGGTTATTAAAAATAAATAATGCCAGCCATGACCTGATTTCATGCTGGTTTTTCACCTGTGAGGTTTTTGTCGCATGTGTTGTATGTTTTGTATTTTGGTGAATCTTTTGAAGAATCTCCATGTCATTCTTTCATTCATTCAGTTTCTTATCCACTTAGTCCTAATCAGGGTTGTTGGAAAGTCAGTGCCTAGCCGGCAGCACAAGGTGCAAGGCAGGAACAACCCTAGACAGAGTGCCAAGCCATTGTAGGGCACGCTCCCAGGACCTTCTTGCTGTGAGGTGCCGCCCTCATCATGAGGATTTTATATATATATAAAATCCTCATGATGAGGGCGGCACCTCACAGCAAGAAGGTCCTGGTAGCATATATATATATATATATATATATAGGAAAATCGAATCGTGACCTCAGTATCTTGAATCAAATTGTGAGGAGAGTGCATCAGTACAACCCTAAAAAACAATGATAAACACTAAATGGTATAACTAATGGTGGCCGGTGAAATTAGTAATATAAAAAAAGCAATTTCGTTGTAAAGTAATTTAATGTTGCCATCCAGTAACACAAAATAAACCGCCACTGGCACAGATCCAAACCTACACACTGTGTCAATTTAAAGTATATCACTTCTAACACGCACACACGCGCAAAAATGCCTATGCATGCATGCACATCATGCCCAAGTGCCCTCTTTTAGCTGAATGTAGGCCAGCTCCAGTGCGACTATTATTAGCCTGGCACTAAAGCTGTGCCAGAGGAATCTGTAGCTGTGCCAACAAGCTGTGCTAATAAGAACCCATCAGAAAGTTAATGATAAACATAGCAGTGCATTTTATTCTTTTGGTAGAATGGTCCCTTGAGTGAAAACTAATGGAGAATATCTATGAATTACCATGATGAAGCCACACATACTTATGAGAGTTTCATAGAATAAAGCTTAAATAATTTTCAGTGATTAGCTTACATTTACAGCATGTATCAGATGTTTTCATCCAGGGAAAAAAGCTGAAGAGTTGGAGTTTAAGGGCCCCAACAGTGGCAGGTTAGCAGTGACTTGAACACACAGCCTTCCGATTAATAACAAGAGCCTCCATTGGGCTCTAGCATGGGAACACTGCTAGCTCTTAAGACGTGGTGTAGTCATAGGCAGTAATGCACCATATGGCAAACGTAAAAGTCAAATTTGCAACAAAATAGAACATGCAAAAAGGAACACATTTTGAATCGAGTTAAACATACTGATATGCAATCTTAAATCAGTTCTTACCTTGAATTATTATTTTAGCTACATATCAGTGTACTGAGGGTGTACAGTAGTGCAATGCACTAGCCCAAATCTAGCCCATTCAGGTCAGGCTTCACATACAGACATGATTGGCTGTGTCTGAGGGAGGGGAGGCCGAGCAGGGGATCTCCTGGCACTGTGACAGCGATCCCTACCCAGCCCTTCGATGCCAGCAGGCATGTGCACAGATAGACTGTGCTTGAGCCCCTGCCCTTTTGTTCTCTGACTGTGCAAGTGCCCCTTTGTCTGGCCACAGTGGCCAGTACAATAATTGCTTTTATATTTTATATATTTTGATATTCAAGTAACTCTTGGAGCAAAAGGTGTGTGTCTCAATCACAAAACCTGTGATCTGTTTAAAAAACATACATTTTAGTGCAGCCCAGCTCAGGATCCACCCAATAATTCAGTGGATTAAGCTGGCTTTCCTTTTTATTGACTGCCCTCTTTGTGCCTCCTATTAATATTTTACCTGAGCTCCAGTCACAGAGACATGCATCACCACATTGTTCAACAGGTATTTGTTTCTTACACATCACTGGGACTTTGTGTCCTGTTTCTTCTTTTATTTCTCATATAAAAAATTATCAGGTTAATAATAAACTCATATTTACTATCTTGCTTCAACTGCATTAGTATTAGCATAAGAATCCTGTTAGCGTGCTATCCATCAGTGTAGGTTTAAATTGTAAGAAAACCTACACATGTTGGCCTGTACACAATACAGTATGTTGTTTTATGGTTTGGTCAAAACAGAAAAAAGCAGCTTCGATAGGCTACAGTGGCAAGTACTTAGTGTGACCCTCTTAGACTTGATCAATAGCAGCATCACCATTTTACAGGCCGAAGAAGCTTGATCAGGAGTGGTCTTTTTGTAAGGGTAGCAGTCAAGAAACCACTTTTTTTTAGATTGGGAACAGGGTCAAAAGTGTAAGATATGTTAAATCTCACAAATATTGGAATGAATATCAGGGGGAAAGAGTACTGTAATATTGAGTGACGAATTCAAGTTTGACATTTTTGGGTCCAGTCATTGACAATATGTTATACATGGTAATTTGCCATTGCTAAAGCAACAAATCTAATGTTGGCCTAAGACTTTTGCACAGTCCTGTACCTTAGAGTCAGCCCAGTCAGCGTTGTACATTCAACCATGCGTTCAAACTACTGAACACTAATGCTACGAATATTTGTGTCATAAATTGTGATTTTATAGTAAGTGTTACTAACACTTACTAGTTGACAGAAGTGCAAACCAGCTGAACTGCTTTCACTTCAGAGAAATTTGTTGCCCAGCTGGTGTAAATGCACACACCCATACACATGCATGGCTTCATACACACATACACACACACAATCATAAATGCATAAACACGAGCACATAAACTGTCAGGATGACATTTCATCCACAATACATTACCAATCCAACCTTTCATTGATATGTCAGGCATTCAAATATAAAGGTCAATGTGTGTGTGTGTGTGTGTGTGTGTGTGTGTGTGTGTGTGTGTGTGTGTACAGGGTGGGCCATTTATATGGACACACCTAAATAAAATGGGAATGGTTGGTGATATCAACTTCCTGTTTGTGGAACATTAGTATATGGGAGGGGAGAAACTTTTCAATATGGGTGTTGACCATGGTGGCCATTTTGAAGTCGGCCATTTTGGATCCAACTTTATTATTTCCAATGGGAAGAGGGTCATGTAACACATCAAACTTATTGAGAATTTCACAAGACAAACAATGGTGTGCTTGGTTTTAATGGAATGTTATTCTTTCATGAGTTATTTACAAGTTTATAACCACTTATGTTCAAAGTGCTGCCCATGATGTTGGATTGTCATTGCAACCCTCTTCTTCCACTCTTGACACACTGATAGCAACACCGCAGAAGAAATGCTAGCACAGGTTTCCAGTATCCGTTGTTTCAGAGCTTGCACATCTCGTATCTTCACAGCATAGACAATTGCCTTCAGATGACCCCAAAGATAAAAGTCTAAGGGGGTCAGATTGGGAGAGCATTTCTTCTGCGGTGTTGCTATTAGTGTGTCAAGAGTGGGAGAAGAGGGTTGCATTGACAATCCAACACAATAGTCAACACCCATCTTGAAAAGTTTCTCCCCTCCCATATACTAATGTGCCACAAACAGGAAGTTGATATCACCAACCAATCCCATTTTATTTAGGTGTATCGATATAAATGGCCCACCCTGTATATTTCTAGTTTTACCATTTGCAGGTACTGTATGGCCGTGAATAAAATTGAACATTTTTGTTTTATTCTACAAACTACTGACAAATTCCAAATAAAAACATTTATTTGCACCAATGTCACAAACATTTATTCACTATAAATGGCAACTGCTCAAACTAAACATAATACACAAGTTATACAAAGAAAACAAGTTTCTATTCATTTCAAACAAAACAATACTAATGTTTTAACTTTCAGAAATCAATATTTCAATCACAGCTTTCATGCGTCTTGTACTTTTCCTCAAGAAATAAGATGTGGTGCAGGTGATCACCTATTCAGTACCTCATTACGTAGAATAAGGTGTGTCTAGGGTGGGAATCATCAAAAAGAGTATAGAAAGTATAGAAAGGAGAATACTTTTCACAGGGAGACAGAGAGAGCAATAAAACAGGATGTATAGGAGCCTTACTGAATGAAGTCCTTACCTCTCCATAGTCAGTAGTGAGCACGATCGTACCATCTCCGCAGGAGTTCACCGTGGAGGGATGCAGCTGCTCTTTGTCCTTCACCCACACCCGAGTTCCCTACAATATACCCAGCAAAAACTGTTACATTGTTGCATTAAATATGTTATTCACACTACGATCGCACTAAGATCGATCGCTCAGTAGTTGCAAGTGAGTGACATGTCTGTATCTGTTCTTTCTGTGCTGAACGTGCCAAGGCAAATTCCTATGTACTGTGTACATTTTTTTAATTAAGCGACTTTGATTCTAAGGGGTGGCAAGGTGGCACAAGTTGTTAGCGCTGTCGTCTCATAGCTCCAGAGATCCCTGGTTCGGTGACTCCACCTGTGTAGAGTTTGCATGTTCTCCCTGTGTCCACATCGGTGTTCTCCCACATTCCAAAGACATACTGAATCTTTGTACAATGACAATAAAGGGTTTTGTACAGTACTGTTCAAAACTTTTAGGCCACCACTAGATTTATATGTATAATAACCGTATATAACCAATGATTGGACCCAAAAATTTCAGACTTGGATTTGTCACTCCATAACACTCTTTTCCACTGATCTTCAATCCAACCTTTGTGGGCGTTAGAATATCTTAGCCTTTTCACCCTGATTCTTCTTCCAAAAAAGTGGTTTCTTGGCTGCTACTCTTTCATAAAGACCATTCCTGATCACGCTTCTTTAGACTTCAGAAAGATCAACCTGGCATCCCAATGAACCTGCCAGATGTTGCTATTGCTTAACACTGTAGCCTAGAGAGGTTGTTTTTTTTAATTAAATGTTTTATTAAATTACATTTGCAAAGAAATGTCCTGTATTTTCTAGATATTGTCTAATAGAGACTTAAAAATGGTCATTACACCATTGCTAAAACAAAAGCATCTCTAATCTAATGGTGGCCTAAGGCTACGGTTGCCACTGTGTGTGTGTGTGCGTGTGTGTGTGTGTGTGTGTGTACACGTGCCCTGCGATTAATTGGGCCCCTATCTAGGTTTGGTTCCTGCCTTGTGCCCTGTGCTACCGTATATATATATATATATATATATATATATATATATATATATAATATATATATATATCGATATATATTCACATTGGCTAATGTTAATGGTTCATGCGCCCACCATAGAAGAAAACACTCGAACAACAATGGTTGTGCATGGCAGGGTTGCCAAGGGAAACGTCAAAAAGAACATTGCAGCTTGTCTTGCAGTTTGCTAAAGATAACGTGGACAAGCAGAAGGCATGGAAGAATGTTCTGTGGACGGGGATGAGGACCAAAAAAATAGGACTTTGGTTTAAAAGAAAAAGCTTATGTTTGGAAGAAAGGGAAAACACTGCTGAATTTCCAGCATAAGAACCTTATCCATCTGTAAACATGGTGGTGTGGGTGTATCATGGTGTGGCCTGGTTTGCATGAATCTGGGTTCAGGACGATGCCATCATTGATGGACAATGAATTTCTGAATTATATCACCAGAATTCTAAAGGACAATGTCGGACATTTCGTCCAATGAAACTGAATCTCAGGAGAAGGTGGGTCATGACGCACAACAACGACCCTAAGCACACAAGTCGTCTACAAAAAAATGGTTAAAAGAGGATAAAGTTAATGTTTTGGAATGCCAAGTAAAAGTCCTTAACCTGACCTTAATCCAAACGAAAATGTTGTGAAGGAACTGAAGTGAGCAAGTTAATGGAGGAAAACCCACCAAATCCCAGAGTGAAGTGTTCTGTAATGGGATTAAAATTCCTCCAAGCCGGGGTTTGCAGGGACTGATAACGTTCAGGAAACGTTTAGTTGAGTTCAGTTATTGCTGCACAGGGGGGGTGCGGTCACACCAGATACTGAAAGCAAAGGTTCACGTACTTTTGCCACTCACTAATTGTAATATTGGATCATTTTCTCAATATATTAAATGAACCAAGTATAAAGATTTTTGTCGATTATTAACTGGGTTCTCTTTAATCTACTTTTAGGACTTCTGTGAAAAGCTGATGATGTTTCTAGGTCATATTATGCAGAAATATAGAAAATTCTGAAGGTTTCACAAAACTTTCAAGACTCAATGTACACCCACAAGCTAAACATGCCCCTGTGTAAACTGTAAATTCCTGCACTGTGGTCACCAAACACACCCTATTTAAGGTTTGGTACTATTTTACCATGCCTGGCTGATCCGATGCCGATAGGGCCTGGGTTCAATCCCGGTTGGGGCTTGCAGCTTGAAGTTTGAGTGGTGCACTTATGGGGAAAAAAAAAACCCAGATGGGGGGTTGTACTCTTAGTGCAAGTCCAAGACCTGGATAAATTAGGAGAGTTGTATCAGGAAGGGTATATGTTGTAAAAATCTATGCCAAATCTAGTATGCGGCTTGTCTGCTGTAGTGACCCCCAACTGGAGCAGTCAAAAGAAGGCTTACTATAGGTATTACAGTATAATTTACTATAATGTAGAACCTTTGCCACCTGATTGTATATTGGTACAAGATCCAGATACATCATCTTATACTCATCTTATCCTCTATTCATGAGTTTTTCCCTTTCACTGCCAACTCTGGCTACTCATTTGTGGTGGAGATATGGCTCTTCGTAAAGTTGATTGCGACAATATACTTATAAGTGCTCTATAAACAAAAAACACGAAGGGACCAGTCTTTAACACTCCATCTCTCTTTTTGTCAACCTGTAGGCAATTGTGATGTCATTAGAGGCCCTGGAGAGCCTTTTCCTGTTGGGATAATAGTCTCTGGACCTACCTGTTTGGATACTGGTACAAGATCCAGATGCACTCTCCGATATTCATCTTATTTCTTACACACCTTATGCTATATTCCCAAGTTTTCTTTTATTGGGCAGTGAGTTTTTCCTTTCCACTGTCAACTCTGGCTACTCATTTGTGGTGTAGATTTGGCTCTCTGTAAAGCTGCTTTGCAATAATATCTAATTTATAAGTACTCTATAAATATGAAACAGGAAAGGATCTTTCCCAAAATGTTGCCACAAAGTTATGTTGTTGTAACAGTCCAGCTCAAATTATTATTCCTCCACTGAACTTTACTATTCATGCTATGTATTCAGACGTGTGATGCAGTCATACAGCATTCTGCTGACATTTGCCAACTCCGAGCACTCCAAAAGACAGACATTGCTTCAAAATATCTCCAAACAAACTGGGATTAACCTATGTAGTCAATTGCACTGACTGTCATCCATCAACTGATAAAAACCAACAACTGGGATAGCTCAGAAGACGTTTTTTTCTTCATAAACTGCATTTCCAAGCATACAAGATAACATTAGTTGTAAAAAATGGCATGTAAACACATTAGTACCACATCTTTCATTCCATCTGTTATAATCTGTGCTCTCCTTTATTCGCTTTGTCGTTGGCTACGTAGTAATTGAAGGCTGTTGGGCTGCAGCAAGTCAGAGTCAGCAGTATGAAAATAGGCTTGACCACGGATCAATGAGCTTCAGATGCAGCACAGACATTCGATATGAGACCACCAGAGCCCAGCAGGCCAGCAATCAACACCCCAAAACCACTAGCCACCCTAATGGATCAGCATTAGCTAACAGCATACCATATTAGCACTACCACGAAGCAGAATGATAAGAGACTGGTTTTCCACACGTGTATTTATCTGAACATCAATAGCTAATAATTCCTTTTAAAAAATAACATTTACATTAAATAAGAAACTATGTTAACTGGTTACAGTATTGGTCATTGTAACATAAACAAATATATGACTTTAGACATGGTCAGAGCTCTTTGTATTTCTACCTGTGCACACATCTGAAAGGAGAAGGCCCTCCAACCATGTCCATTAATGTAGTTTTGCTATATATTGGAAAGAATTATGCTTGGAAACTATGGGGCATCCATTGCTAATCAGTGAGGGTAAATGTCAAACACTGGGTACTTACTGAGATTTAATACTACGGGACATGATGAAAACTTGGTGACAACAGCAAGGTTTAGCTAACAAGGAGAGAAGTGGGACTCAAGAAGCTAACCAATGACACAACCACACAATACAGACAATGCAAATCCAAACAGCTAAATCAAACAGACAGTGCGAATACCTAAGACAATGCTAATACATACAGTAACACAGCTAATACAAACAGACAGTGCTAATATGAACAGTCAAAAAGCTAATATAAAGATACAATGCTAATCCAAGGGAGAACTAACCGACTAAAAGCCTTTTCGCACCAAACCCGATTTTTAAAGACAAAAAAATGCAAGTCAAGTTTTGAAAAAGAACAGTGACCCACTGTAAAATTTTGAATCGGGGCCTGTTCTAAGTTCTGAGTTGTTCAGATGCGTTAAAATCAGGC